>JANSTQ010016679.1:0-28324 GCA_026167885.1 Bergia puertoricense | reverse complement strand
CATGATATTTCAAAGTTGTTCCAAATTTCACTCGCCTACGGCTCGTGAAATTTCGTAGAACAACTTTGAAATATCATGAGTGGTATTTATGCCAAATACCACTACAAATCATGCTATACCCATACATAAAGGTTACAAATGCCACCGACTGTTACAAGTGACATCGACCGTTCACGAAAGGGAAACCGCTTTGCCTATCGTCCATCATACTGATGACGTGTGTTCGTTTTCTCCTTTGTACATACAAACAAGATGTCAACATCGGCGCTTTCGGAATACGTCTCGCTGGTGACTCTCTACCAGTGTATTTCAGGTCCTCTATAGCGAAGTCAAGTCCTTGTTTGAAAAGCAAGAAGGTCGTCTGGTAAAGTACTCAGTCCACATTTCCTACGTCGCATCGATGTTCGTCACTGTGAACGAAGTAGGAAAAATTAGGGGGCATTTTTCTCTCTGCATTTAAATATCTGCCATCCACTGTGGCTATCGACGCATTCTCCTTCGCTCATCCTTAGAACCCTTTGTGGATGAAGGTTTAGATTAAGATTTCTTCTATTCCTCTAGTGTCTGGTTGAATCCATACTTAACACTGGTTAGCAATAGTCTACCAACATGTCGCCAGTGATGTTAGTAATCGGGCAACGCATTCTCAGAGGGGAGTCCGTTGGGAGCGAGGGCGGCATTGACTGCATTTTGAAGGTCTGCTGCTTGCTCGGAGCCTGGGTCGACAAGCACACGCTTTCCAAGGTCAGGTAACCCTCCCTTCTTGTGCGAGTTCAACTGGGGCAGTTTGCCAGAACCCGCTCCCCCGATCGGCGGCAAGCCGTTCATCGTCCTGGTACTAGACTCTTGTGTTCCATCTAATTGGTAAATAAAACTTGTCTTCAGTTAGAATAAATTTCACTTATATGAAATGTTACTGTAAAATCTTGGTTTCATATTCAAAACTTCATAAAAGCCAAAAGCATCAAAAAGTCTTATTTAAAAAAACTTGTGCATTCAAATCCAAGGCGCCGTAATCTGGAAACAATCGGCGAAGACCACAGATATCTTAGCAAATGTTTTAATAAGACCTTTATTAACAGTTAAACATTTTTAAATATTAGTCTTCCAAACAGAAAGACACTCGTATTTCACCAGTCATTCACATTTTACCAGACATTCAGTCATCATCTCACCAGGCAGATAGTCACTGCTGTATCGCTAGCCAGGCTGGTAGCATCTCATAAGCCAGTCAGAGAGACAAGTATTTACGCATATGTCACCAGTCAGAGACAGCAGTCACTCATATATTATCAGATAAGACAGACAGCTACTCATATCTCGCAAGTCGAAGAGATTGACAGCCGCCCAGATGCCACCAGTGAGGGAGACAGTCACTCATGTTTCCCCAGATAGACAGGCAGCCACTAATATCTCGCTAGTCAAAGAGACAGACAGCCACTCATGTGTCGTCAGTCTGAGAAACAGTTAGTCATTCACATCTCACCAGATAGGCAGACAGTCACTCATACTTCACCAGACAGATAGACGGATAGTCACTCATATCTCACCTGGCTCATCCTCTTCCTCGTGACTCTCAGTCAGTGGCGCCAGCGGCCTCACTGTTTTCTGCTGTTGTTGCTGTTGTACAACGGACTCCGTCTGTTGACTTCCCGAACTCATGCTCAAGTCTAGCTTACCACCCTTGTTCAGCCGATCACACAGCAGTGCTATGTGCTTCTTCAGCTTTCCCGTGTCCTTTGGAATCTTCACTGTTGATACAGTAACTAGTAATGCAAAGGACACAGGTAAGACATTGTTTTGATATATTCCCTTCTGCAAACAGTTGAATGCGTGGAATGTGTTATATTATAGTAACGAAGCAATTGTCGAATGTATGGATGCTTGTGCGAAATGCCACACATTCCTTACATTCCACCTTTGCTGAAGAGGAATATACTACTGATGTATAGCGTTCATCCTTTTTCTCACTTTACCTTTCCTTTTCTCTCCACTGTTCTACTCATTTCCCTGTACATTCCTATCCCTTGTTTTTTCTTTCTACTCCCCATCTATACACTTGTTTTATCCCCTCTGTTCTAAATTGCCAGTTTTCCTAACCATGGTTTGAAGCTCTTCTAAATTACCGATACTCTATTACTATAAATATATTATTACTTCTTACATTTCCTTGCTGATGTACTATCTAATTATTATTATTAATTTAATGACAATGAAGTCTTAACTCACGTCCAGTTTGCACCGTCTACGAATCGCATTGTCTTTCCATATTTTTACACATACTTTATACGACTGTATATGCTTGGATGTCTCAACTGTTCCAGTTGACACATTGTGGAGATGCAGATTTTTACACATACTTTATACGATTCTATATACTTGGATGTCTCAACTGTTCCAGTTGACACATTGTGGAGATCCATATTTTTACACATACTTTATACGATTGTATATGCTTGGATGTCTCAACTGTTCGAGTTGACATATTGTGGAGACGCAGATTTTGACACATACTTTACACGATTCTATATGCCTGGATGTCTCAACTGTTCCAGTTGACACACTGTGGTGATCCAGTGATCCATCCACCTCTGCCTCCCATGTCGCTGACACACAAAAGTCTAAAAAAAACCCCGCAGATACGATAGCGAACTGCGTCTCTTAGAAGCATTGATTTGCACCTCTAGCTTTGTTGTACAAATATATTTTTATCAAACCGCTCTTTCACAAAACTTGAATTGATTTTGTCTTAAAATATCGCATCTTTAAACTGCTTAGTATCAATGTTAATGACACTTCAAAACCGTAATTTTCTCGCGTGTTCAGTTTACTGTGATATAAACGAAATAAAACAAAGTACAAGCTATGAAAGGATTCATTGATTTAGCACTGGGAATCACTGAACTTGGTCTAGGCCTCACATTTTAATAATTTTGCGAGCCCCAAGACTCGATACTCTACGTTCCTAGACAGATCACTGACCGATTAGCTCTGCTTGTGGAACAGTACCTGCTTGGTCTTTCGTGCTCTTCGCTAAGCAAGTTCTCAGGAGATGTGAAATGGCAGCATCCGTCACCTCCTCCCAACCCTGAAATATACAAAATAACCATTTTAATTACATTTACGACACTGATATTTAAACGACAAAGATAACAATGACAATATGTGAAACGATTATTTAAGATGATCGTCACGATATGATGTCGTAAACAAGAATCCGTCAGATCCTGTGACTTTTAGCTCAGTAGTCGGTGACGCAGTAGTCGAGTGGTTAGCGTGTCTGACTCGTAACCTGAAGGTCGTGAGTTCGAACCCCGGCCTAACCACTATGTTGTGTCCTTGAGCGAGGCACTCAGTTTACTCGATTTGCTCCAGTCGACTCATCTGTATAAATGAGTACCAGTTTCCGCTGCGGGGCTAACCTGCGATGGATTAGTGTCCTGTCCAGGGGGAGTCACAGACTCTCATCCGCTTAACACTACGGAAACCGGAGATAAGCGCCGGCCTTATAAGCCACTTGGCTCGGGAAAGGATTTAGCTAGTCGGAGTGACGCAGTCGCTATTTGACTAAAGTTATAAAAGCAAAATGTTCATCTAAATCAGATTCAATAACAACTAACAGTACTGATTACTCATGTATTTAATACCTGATCTTCAGTCTCCGAAACACATGGCGATAAAGTCGCTTCCAAAACGTCGAATTCTTTATCAGAGATGTTTGTCCATAGTCTGTACGGGAAAACAAAGCAAAAATTCAACATTTTCCTATATTTGTTAGAATCATTTTTTAACTTTCTTAACAAAGTCAATGGATTTAAGATTGACTCTGCTGCCAAGTTATCACGAAAATGGATTTTCACAAATAGCTGTACTTCAGTGTACTTTCATTGATCACAAAACTGTGAGATATTATTTTCCCAGTTGTTTGTGAGAACACATTTTTCCACTCTTTTCTGTAACAGTATTTCACCAGAGTCAAATATATGTTATATATTTCTTAAGGTTACTGTAGGGTATTGAGTGGGCCAACACATCAAAATTTAGACTTTAACTAATACAGGTAGCCTTTGGAAAGCTATTTAAGACAAAAATAACTTTTCGAAAATCTGAAAATTTCAAAACTTTACGGGCTTCAATTATTGACATGTTCTCTAACGAACTCTAATAAAATAAATGACGTAGACAACAAAATGCCGACACAGTTTTAGACAACAGACTGTGCTGAATTCAACAAGGTGGCAACGGACAACATACCATGAAATGTGATAGAACTGGAACTTCATGAAGGAGAATCGATGGGTTGGAATCAACTCTCTCAACTTCAATACAAACCACTGTTTTACAAAACTTGCTCTTACAATCATTACGAAAATTTTATCAGCTTTCCACTGATATACGGGTTTACGGGAATCCAACGCATATAAACTAGGTTAGGGCCATATAACTTTAAAACACCACTCAGACTGTAAGGTAACCTTCAGGAAGCCAATGAAATTCGTTTCGAGGTTAATCAATGACGTTGATTTTAGTCGCCATTCAAAAAACGCAAAGCATTGTGGAACCTAACGTATTCTGAATGTATCCTTTCGACATTGCTTCTCGCTTCGTTCTTTAATGTTACATTTTGCCAATTCTCTACCAAGATAATATTAAAACTCACGATAACATTAAAAGGGTTGCTTCATTAATTCCATTTCTTGGCAAAAGAAATATAATAAAAAGAATTTCTGTTACAAAAAGTTCAAGCACAATTGTAAACGTTGAAAATTTGGTACGGATAGCTTAATTTCGAGGATGATTGAAACGGAGTACAGTTATGATTACTGAACCGTTGGTCCGTAGGTAACGTAACATAACACCAAAATTCAACGATCCTTGACAACTTTGTTTGTTGATAGGATTTCTTTGTCTAGTTCATTGGCCGTTATCAATATACTTTCAGTAAGAGTGAAAGGAACTACTTTTGAAAAGCAATGATTTTGTATGGAACAACCACGAAACTGCCTCTTTAAAAGTGAACTCACTTGATCAAGTAGTTGATGAGTCGAGTGGCGCAAGAGAGCGAATTGGCAGCGTGCTCGATGGCTCGTTCACAGTCCTCCTCTGCCTCACCAAGGGCCAGAAGCTAAACATCAAAACACAGAATGTTTGAATATCATAAAAAAGTGATCAGGCGTTGTTCAACGAATGTTTCTAAGACACACTTTAAGAGATACTTGTAAGAACAATCTAGTTTTTGAAATATGCTCCTTAACAGCTTTTGACTCATCATATACCTTGATTTTTAGCATGAAACCTTGTTTACGACAATTGCCTTTTCCCACTGGCTCTCTTGATTTTTCCCCCCTTCTCGGATATTGCATAATTTATTTTGTATATTTATATTGCTGTAAGTTGTTTTTGTAAAATGTTTTAATAAAAAAGGAAAAAAATCTCGATCGAGGTAAAGACATATCTTGTTTACACTGTAATGTGTATGAACGAGTTTGACTATTTTAGGGGAAAATTTTGTCGGTTCATTTCAACCTCAGTGATAACCCTTTCACAACCGAAAGTGTCAAATAATGTGTTGCTAAATACTCATTGCCTTCTCCACCCTTTTACTATAAACAGGTTGAGAGAATTCTGCACTTCAACTTAAGAGGTCAGAATTTGGAGTGGATGATTCCTTCAGTATTCTCGCAAAAATTCAAACTATTCCTCGTCGATGGTTTAAATAGAATATAGGTGTTGATATATTTGGTAACTGTGAAAGAAATCAGTCACAGAATTACCTTCAAAGTCATGTTTGTGACTCACCTGTCTGTATGTTCCATCAAGCAGTGTATCAAGGTTGGCCAGTGGAGCCGGGGTGTTATCCTTAAATCTTGTTAGCAACCTTCTTTGGATGGCACGAAACTGCTGAGCTCGTTGTGATAAAAATTCACAGCATTTCACCCGGTTGCGGCGTTGCTAACAGTAGTGAAATAAAGCATATTACAAGACATTTAAGTGAAAATATTTTCAACTCAAGCGGGTCAGGTCAGGTTGTATCTCCTCATTACTCTATAGGAAATATGTTCTTTAGTCAAATCCTTTCAAGACTTTTGCGAAACCTACTGAGTGCAAGGCAAATGGAAAACCATTCAGAGATTGCACTCACAACTACCTGCTATACTCGGAACTGCACCGACGATTTTCAAAAGCATTTGAAATAGGTTTCATAACTCAGATTTCTTTAAAAGTGCGCAAATCAAACAAAAAATTCCGCGAACGACAATAATTCACACACACTAATGAAAATACAAAATGTTGTACGGCCAGAAAATGTAAATCAGAATGAAAACAACTGAAATGTTCTACTTGTATAAATAACAACTTTGGTCACTTATCAGATAGAAACATCATAAATTACTTGAAATAAAGCGTAAAGTTTTAATGCTCTCCCATGGTAAAAAATGGAAGTAGATATCAGTTTCACAAAAACCAATTTCTGAGCCTGTTGTAACGAACACTGTACCCGGCTTCAGCTGTTGTAGCTTCAGAAATGTTACACTGACTATAAGGATAGTTAAAAGTACACAGATAAGGCACACGACAAATAAATGAAGGTTAATTCAATTATTTACCTCAAAATGTGCATCAATGAGTTCATAATACTCTTGAAGAGGTAATGGTCCCATGAATGATGCTCGGAACTGCACGTTATCCTATAAACAAGAGAAGCAACATTAACACTTTTTACCTTTACTGCTAAACATGCATTTAATACTATTTCACCAATTTTGTGCCTTTAGTTCTAAACAACTATTTAATGCTATTTCACCAATGCACACACAACTCGCGGAGCAAACACAGAAAAAAGTTAACAACCATATTATTTCAAATCTAAATGTACAACTTAACATCAATAGCAAAGTTCTCAGATACAACGATCTCAGGGATGTCAGAGCAATGTTAAAGTTGGGAGGAGGCGTTGTGGGGCATGAGAGATCTCTGCCGCAGGGAAGGCGTTGACTAGGGATTTGAAGTGGGGACTGAATAGGACTCTGTCTCTCCGACTCTCCCCATCTAGTCTCCCTGGCTAGCTCCGGCGTACCTGATTTTAACACGTGTTATAAACCAAAAGCAAAAATTACGGTTGTATGTAAACACCGTAAAATCACGCTTATAAGCTACTGCCCCTGATTATAAGAAAGCTGTGGCGGTAACTCAATAGGTACATGTGATGGTATCCGGGCAAGTAGAAGTCAACGAGCATTATCATGTGGAATAACGGCTTCTATTCGCAGTATTTGGATACAAACGATTATTGTTAAAGTTGCTTGGAGACGAAGCAAGTACTAACACACCAGTAAAAATTCAGTGTACATAAACAAGCAAATAATCTATCTAAAGCTTTTCTTCGAGGCTCTCGCGCATCGAAAACATCGAAAATTTTTGACAATCAATTTGGTCATACATAATCCGCACTCAAACGCGTGAGAGTGAGTATCTCATTCGTTGTACCCACAGAGAAGCCCATTACCAGGAGCATTTATTTCCTTATCTAACTGAGTCACGGCGTCTTGACAGATCTTGTTACCTTCAAATTATTCAAGTTTTTCATTCAAGTTCTTTTGTGATCCATACCTTGATTTTCTTGTAATGTATATCTAGTCTCTTGATCAGTTCACAGAGTACGAGCCACATGCCTTCAAAGTGGTCACACTGAAGTCGATAACGTTCTGAAGGGAGATAACACATTCGATTTTTTGTTGCTACTGTAGTTAAATATACTTAAAATACTATAACCCTAACCCTAATCATGTATCATTGTTATATAAAACGGTACTTTCAAGCTAAGACAAACGACACTTAAAGTCCTTCCACTTTTAAATCTTTTGGCACCAAGTTTTTCAGTGAGTGACAGAAATTCATGACAGTCAGTATTTTTCTGTTCCAGTAGAGCTTAATGAAAATGCGATTTCCAGCACTGCATTTAAATACTCTACCGATAATCAAACAAAGCATTTTTCCTTACTACTACTAGGCGATTTTTTCCCTTTTTTCTCTAAATCTTACACCTAACGCCAGCTTCGCCTTTGCTACTTTCACTGTTACTACTTTCATTATTACCACAAACCTTGTCCTCATATTTTTCATCGTCATATTGAAATCATTACAGTCATCATCGTTACCACCACTATCACTGCCGTCATCATTATTACCATTACCATTACCATTACCACCATCATCATCATACCACCAAAACATTACCGCCACTACCATCGCCATCATCATCATCGTTCTTCATTTAACAGCATTCTTCAAACATCCAAACATTTAAAACACCATAATTGGAAAATTATCATTACCACCATCACAATCATCATCATCATCATCATCATTATTACCATTTATAATGATACTAAAGATATCATCATTATTAACTTTATATTTAAAATATATGAATACTTAACTATTGGAATGTGAGCTAGGTGCTCAAAAGCCACACACAGTACTTACGCGATGTTTTTGACGCAAGAATTGTGACAGTAGGACCTCCATAATATTGCATTCCTAACGCGGCAATGGGAATAACAGCATCGTTCACCATTTCTGTTAATAAAACGCACATTACTATGTTAAAGAATATAATTTCCAATAGTCGTACTCTATTTTCCTGCGTATAATATCTTGTAAATAGAACTAATAACTAAAAGATTATTGTTGTTATTGTTGTCGTTGACGATGACGAATATAGCAACTGCAATAATTGATGGTAAAAAAAACATTCATGTTAAATGCAAATGTCGAAAATTCCTGTTTAGACATCAAGTAGGTTTAGGTTTGTTGATAGTGCTTTAGCCAAGTGAGTCTCGTTTGTACTGTTCCAAATAGAAACAACAATAAAGTATTCGCATTCAGTTTTGCAATCATTACTCACCAGGAAATATCTCTGCCAGATTTGCTGGAGCTTTGTTTGTATCTATCGTGAGCTGAAAACCACATCGAACAAAGGGGTTCAGTAATGGACTTTTTTGTTACACAAAAGCAAACTAAAAAAGTAAGTCCAAGCCACTTGTTTGATTGGTCATTTGGAAAGTTTTGATTCTTCTCATAAAATCACATCTAAATGGGAACATTCCTATGAATAAGGAGGACTATCAAGAATGCTTTCATATGTCGTGTTTTGCTTATTCTACAACAATGACATTCGAATGAAAGCAGCGTCTCCTGCTTTTGCAAAAAAAAAAACCCGAATTATTAAGGATGCATTCACTACCTTTCAGTTATACCTCAATGCAGGATGCTTTAAATATATATATTTTTTTTATATTATAAATATAAATATGGTATCTTGAAATGAAAAATATTAAAAGGCGACCATCAAAGGCGTAGAAATATAATAACAATGCATAAAGAAGTTTGATGAAATTCAATCCACTTCCAACTCATTTGAATATCATTGTTACAGCGCTGTCATTAAACACTGTTGTTATAATAGTGGCACTGGATATCCATATGCCAAAAATGTCAGGGGGGGATGTCTTTCCCAGTGCTGCTACAGTGCTCTCAAATGTCATTACAGTAATGCTGGTGTCAACAAGACGATGATACTATAGTGTTAGGCTGTCACACCAAACATTGCTGTTCACAATACACCATCGTCAGTAGTAACGTTGGTGTCAACATTGCACTGACACTAGTGTTACTATATTCATCACTGACAAACCACACCCCACCACTGTCTACAGTAATGCTGCTGAAAACAGGACAGTAACTCTAGTGTTACTTTCCATAATTGTCACACCACACCACTGTCACGTTCTGTTAGACAGTGTAATAGACAACATACTTTATGGTTCGCAGCCTTGACAGGCTGACATCCTGCGCAGACGAGAGCAAGTGGAAACTGGACTTCAGCTTGTGATACACGCGGAGCTTCTGTTTACAAAACGTCAAAAGAACACTCACATTAATATTGACTCGTGTTCACTGCAACACTTACAGACGAGTGACAATCCAATGAATCCCCTTCTGGAAGTTAAGTTTCTAATGGAAAAAGAAGGTGTTCTACATCGGCGAGTTCTAAGTTTGATCAATCAACAAAATTCGTTATGGTTTATCAGCAATAGCAGGTTTAGGAGCTGATTATTTTAACTTGAAAGGAGGGAGTGGACGAATACGTTTGTATGCAAACTTTTTTTGTTGGTTGACCTTTGACTGCAAATATGTTTTGCCTGGTTTTCCCATACATTTCTTTAGTTTAGTGGGGTGAAACATTTCTTTTCGTCTGGATTTATCAAGCAATTTTTTTAAAAAATTCTTCCACGTTCCACACCACATTCCACAACATCAAATGCTGATGACAACGTGTGGGTTAACGCTTCGCCTTGTGTTCTTCTTATACTTATCTTGTGCTCTACCATTTCCAGACTGTTTATATCACAGTTAATAGACACTCGCAACCGTTTCTACAGATCTCAAAGATGGGAGCATCCTTGGTTAACCCACTTTCGAACAACCGCGTCCTGGAGTACAAGTGTTCCAGGAGTTATAAAAAATCCAAAGAAAGTTTTCAAGAAGTACTTTTAACTTAACTAATCTAAACTGAAGCGATATTCTCGTGTATAATTAACAAACTATATGTCAGTTACTTCAACAAACTCCCTTGCCCTTAGGAGACAACTGAAATGGGAACTTAAATGTTTTAAACATTTGAAGCTTGAAAATTGTCATAAATTTTTCTCAAAGCAAAAAAGTATTCAAGGAACATTAACATTAATTGTTAATTTCATGGACTTATAGAGCGTTCGTGAAAAGTATAATTAGATTCTGGGAGATTCTAAGGAGTTCTATGAGAAACACGAACTTTTGTGAATTTAAATAATAATTTTTAAGTTACCTGAGCTTGTGACATAGGAGGCGGTTACTTGTGCTCTTAAGGATGATGGAACCATCCCACCCCGTGAGTAAAATGTAACCTCTGCAGACACGGGTTCGCTTCTGTCACCTGCAAGTTGGTAAGACAGTGAATGAGATACGGACAAAACAGTAACAGCGTGGTTCAATAGCACGTCAATCGCACTTATCAATGTGGTCGTGTAGAAAATATGATATAGCTACAGCGTTGATACAGGTGACAGCATTTACTGAAGATAATAATAATAATAACTAAAAATCTGGCTTGCTAATCGCCCTTTGTTGCAGTCAGAGACTGAATTACGAGGACCCAGCTCGACGAGGTAGGACCGAAAGCATGTAAAGGTGCACTCACACATACATAAGAACAGACACATACACAATGGCAGCCGCTATACGGCCCACGCATGACCTCGGAGCACAGCACCACAGCCAGAGGGAATTAGCTGGGAGTCGAGATATGACTTTGAAATGTCGAATAACTTCGAAGAAATGAGTGTTCAAAAACTTTCGAATTTATTGAGATTTCTGTGGCTGGAGTAGAGCAATTTGGCTTTAACTGACTTGATGTCCCATACATGTACAGTAATACACAATTAACACAATTTACTTACCAATTATTGCAAAAGGTATGGAAGATCTATTACAAGCAAGTGGAGGGCTACACACCACACTCAAGACAACATTTTCTAGAGGCCTTGGTGCCAGTGACTTTAACGTTATCTGAAAAATTGGAGAAACAAAAATGCATCATAAGGCATTTCACAGAGAACTTACATCAGCAAGAAATACTATTGGTGGGAAAACAGAACTATATGCAACTGAATCACTTGGCCGATTTTAATTGGTCGTAACAAAAAGATGGCGACTGGTACATTTACCCCTACTCCTAGTGCGCAAAAAACCTGAAAACGCTCATAAAAATGTCCAGAAAAGATCTGATATCTTCAAACCTAGCATACACAATGTTGTTAGTACATGGACAAGTTTCCCAAACCAGTGGTCTTCCATGTACACCTTTTCGCTGAGCTAGGCTCGCAAGGCATTGTGGTCAAATGAACAGCCGCCATCTTTTTCGTTACGGTGGATTGGGAAGCCCAATCTCTGATTTTGTACGCAAGTACTACTTGGAAAGAATATTTGAAAAGGATGGAGTTTACCAGGATGATCAAAATCTTTTTAACAAGAATCAAAGTGCCACTCTTCAGATAGAAGACGCACAAGTTGGTTGTTCATCTGCCAAATTTTAACCTCAAATTTTAACCTCAATTTTTTCCCCAAAATATCATTAACTATTAACTGTTACCGGAAAAATCATGTATAAAATAATTTGAATCATACACGGTTCTGCGAGTACAAAATTTCAAGTCTTTCCACTTAACATAATGAGAAATTCTATAAAAACCTGGTCAAAATCGTTATTAGAATGTCGTCTAAGATTAATAAATCCCAATCACGATGCTTTGTCATTGTTAATGTTCATGAAAGGTCGGATGACCACGTTAAAACCTTGATGATGTAGGTGCATGACCCTACGACCTGTTAATATGCCAATTCTTTTATTTACATGTAAGTACTGTGGAGAAAAGTGGGTTGTTTGTCTGATTCTTTGAGTATTCTTGGGTTGCATGCGACGTCACGTCCGCTTGGTTTGTCACGGAGTCGTGCACGTGGAGGGCAAACAACCAGCCATAAAACCAGAGCAAAAAAGCGAGAATTAAGCTGTTGAATCTTGTCCTGTTCTTGGCTGTTCTCGAGTACCGTGTATTTTCTGAACGGCAGTCATACTGAAATATTTGCCCTCCATCTTGAAACATCGGAAGTGAGCCCGTGTATCAAAAAGTCAGCTGGTTGCAACCCAAGAAATCGTTACCTCCAAGATTTTGCTCGTTCAGTTCGTACCGTCATAATAAATTTGTTTTCCAAATTATTTCAGTAACAACTGTTTCGTGAACACACGTTGAATATGAGGTGAAAATTATCCAAAGAGGCACAGAACATCGAGTTGGTTATAACCATCTTATATCCATAACAAATGAGAGTGGAATAATTGCTTTACTAAATAACAGGTCAACATATACTTTTTCTTTTTAAAGGGGCAGTTTTACGGCTGTTTCATACAAAATCGCAGCTTTCCAAAAGTAGTTCCTTTCATTTTTACTGAAAGTATAGTGATAAAGGTGATTTAATTTGACAAAGAAACCTTATTAACAAACAGTGTTGTTAAGGGTCATTGCATTTTTGTGTTATATTACGTTAGTCAAAAATTTATCACACGGGCCAACACTAAATTCGTTTCAGCAATCATAACTGTAATCCGTTTCAATCAACCTCGAAATTAAACCATCCTCACCAACTTTTCAACGTTTAAGGCAGAATTGTGCTTGAATTGTTAGTAGCAGAAGTTATTTTTGCATTTATAACATCTTTTGCCAAGAAATGAGAAACATACATACCGTGAAACAGCCCTTAGTGTAAACCAAAGGGAATTTAGTGTAAAACCGAAAGGAGTTAGTTTGTAAAACCGAGAGATTTTCAAGTTTAGTTCTTGTTTTAAGAAACACCTGTTATTTGCAAACAGCTGCTTTCCATAAGGTGAAACTCATGACTATCACTTCATAACCTGTGTTACCTTACCATTCAATAAATGGTCAAAGAATAAAGACAATTTATTCGAAACAGAACTGAGTTGAAAGTTTGTTTCAGAGACGCAGGATTACACAGATTTCGGAACGATTGTAAAACCACCTTAATTGTTATTTCAATTCAGTCAAAATGGAGACCCAACACGCAAAGCATCCTGGTTGAGCTAAATTCTTTAAGCTCACTGACACTTACTGTGACTGTAATTGATG
The DNA here is from genome assembly GCA_026167885.1 of Bergia puertoricense. Taxonomy (NCBI): domain Eukaryota; kingdom Metazoa; phylum Cnidaria; class Anthozoa; order Zoantharia; family Parazoanthidae; genus Bergia; species Bergia puertoricense. Next base: position 14,582 of record JANSTQ010016679.1, on the reverse strand, counting down.
GAAAATTATCCTCGTCACCTTCCTCGACCATACTTTGCTATGACAAAAATAAAAAACACAAGTGATGAAAACGAAAAACGATTTCTGGTTTTATGTACGAAAATGTACGAAATACGGTATGTATGAAGTTTAACAAAATTGAAAAATCTGTGATCGTGAGTACATCGTAGTTTATTTATTTTGCCGCAAGGTCTCACGTTATCCAACTAAGCTTATGTGTAAATCAAAACGTGAAGAAACTAAATATTAAGCAATAGCAAAGATCTCTTGTAAACATGTTCAATTTTACCACTTATTTTGAAGCCTAACCAAAAAGAAACGACTGTGCAACATATTTAAGAAAATTGCTTTTCTAAAAAAACTTTAGTTCAAGTGTTGTACTGAATACGATAGCCGTATAATGTTACTGTTGACTGTTGCAGCTGTTGCACTCTTGCTGATAGGTATCGTTTTCAAAGTAAAATCATTTTTCAAAACTGTCGCGTACACGAAAAGCCAGATTATATTTCTTCCTACAGATGTGTTAGAAATAAGATATTACAATCATACAATTTTTTCTTCAGTAGTCCAGTTTCGAATTAAGAGTTGCCGTTGATTACATTGACTACAGACTCATTTTTACAGTGCCAGCCCTGAATTGGTGTTGAGTATACATAAGTAACAGCGAGATCCAAACCCCCAACAACACACAGAGTTGTGACCAGCTCCAATCTATATTGGTTTTTATGATTATTTAACATCAAGTCGAGGATAACACTGTAAAAATAGTCTTTAGCCACTGTTAAAAGCGAATGCGAGACTGGAATATTGATTTGCTGTTAGTAACAAGAATGAACTGTGAATATTTACAGTACTCAATACTTAATAAAAACCTTGCACACTTAGACCGTAAATTAAACTGAATCAGTATCACTTACCGATAATTTATCTAATGTTGAAGGAACGTGAACTTGAATTTGTAGGTCGTCTTTCTGCTCAGCACGAGGCACAATTTCTGTAAAAGAAACAAAACTCAAATGAACCTTGTTCCTAATACTTAGGAACCAAGACTCTACAGTTAATGCCTGAAACCGAAACAATTTAAGACGTTTTAAGACCTTAATAACTGATACAATAATCAAAATATTGTCAAAACATGGAATTTATGATCAACCCTCGTGGTGAAAATTACAAACCATACGTTCAAATATGTTGCGCATTCTCAGTTTCGACTCACTTAACCAAACACTTTAGCAACTCAACTAGACTTCAGCAAATAGTAATTAGTATGTACACATGTTAACGTTTATCAATATCTTAAGTGAATCTTTCACAGTACCTGGACTAACGGTTGATTCTCTTATCACCTTCTGCAATTCCTTCATTTCAGAATCAGCCTCCTGTATAAATGAAAATAAAACTTGGTGCACTGAAATTTTTCTGGATAAAACTATATGCACTAAGATATAGTACTGAGCAAATAGTCTTAGCGTTATTTCATGGATTTGATTAACAACAAGGTACCTGGTAATTAACAACAAATAGTCTTCACGAATCTTAATGGATAATATTCAAAATACATGTATTTTCAGTTGTGTGAGTCAGGTACACCAGCTGATGTTTTAAATTCATGGAGAGTACCCAAACCCTACTCCCAGCTCTAATCCTAGTTAAAATCTTAGTGGTGGTTTTTATGCGGCCCACTTAGTGCCTTATACATGTATTTAGGCTCTCATATGCCGTTGGTAGAGTTCTAAAACGGGTTAGTAGATTTGTTTCTAGCTGCGTAGATTGACTTAATACCTCATAGTTGATACACATATTTATATATTTCATGCAGCCCACTTCGTGCCTCATAAATGTATTTAGGCTCTCATATGCCGCTGGCAGAGTTCTAAAATGGTTTAGTGGAATTGTTTCTAGCTGCGCAGATTGTCTTGATACCTCATAGTTGATATCCCTAGCTTCTGGGGCTGGTGTGACAAACAGCGAGGGATCTGTACCCAGATAGGAACACTGCAAGTAACCAAGGTCATCCAGTGTTACTATCACACCTTTGAGGTCCCTGAAACAATAAATAATAATAAATAAATAAATACACTTTATTTATTGAGGGTAACACATTTTACACATAGTAATATTCTATGTGGCCCTCACCATAACACCGGGATTACCCTACTCTTTTAGAGAAGTGTATGGGTTCTAGTGTCTAACTCAAAAACCTAACGGTTCTTTTAGACCCTAGGCATTTTCTTCAATGTACCTATGTTTCCTTTTTTTCTCAAAAAAACTTCCACAATAACTTGTACTAAATAAAACATAGTCAATCTCAAAAATGTAAAATAAGGAAAGAAATGCGAAAAAAAATGTTGTATTGTTGTTGGTTCTTTTAAGTCCCCTGAGACAGCATTTCAAGAGACTAGACCAACGGCTTAGAGTCCCTGTCCGCGGACGGTGTGGTGAAAGAAGGTCTCACAAAGTTCAACTTTCAACAAGGCCGGAGATCAAACCCGGGACCTCCTGGTTGGCAGTCGGAGATCTTACCAACTGCACTACTCACTCACAACCAATAAACATAATGTAGTTATTTTTTTTATCTCTAGCTTATATTTGAAGAGTCAAAGCTTGAGATTTTGTACCAAAAGATTGATTGCAAGATAAACCTACACTAGATTATGACATCCATTTTGGATTTAAAAATTTAAATTTATGAAAAAACTATTTTTGCAGAAGCACAACTACAGTAATTCTATATTCCACAGATAGAAACCGTATATGGGGGATAGCTTTAAAGATACTTTTTGTTAACTGTTTCAGTGTTTAATTATACATAAACATGTTCGGAAAACTGGATTTTGCACCATAAACAGAGATAAAGTAAAGCTCTAGAGATACAAAACAGCACCAAAATTATATCAAGGGTGAAAACTATACAGTATACACCTGTACATGATTGTATTAAGACTAATTAAGCACAGGGTTGATACAGCTCATTTCTTTTTAAAATTTAGGACTTTTTTAAGGACTTTCAAGGACCCTTTGAGACATATTATTAGGACCTTGCAGAAAGAAATATTCATATCCTTAAAAAGTTAAAAAATTTGTACCAAGAATTACATTTTCAAGGCAAATAAGCGATATTATTTCAAAACTTGACTAACCAGGTGAATCTATAACTAAAGGTCTTTTCATAAATTTATGGAGATCTTATGATTTTTAAGGTCTTTTGCATACTCAAATTTCTATTCTGACATACACAGATTTCTGAGAACCTTTCCAAAACCAACAAACGTTGACATGAGCTGAAAAAAATACCAAAGATTTGTGGACAGAAAAATTACAATAAGAAAGAACCATTCTTGAATGTCAGTAAAAGTTAAAATCACACCACAATCCTTCACTTTACATGTAACTATGAACAGAGTCAAGAACATGATGGTATCATTATCAAATCATTTGTAACCTTGATTAACTCTTTCAGCCCCAAACACGACATATGGTGTATTGCTAAATTCTCCTAAACTGTCTCCATACTTTCCTTTTAAAGATTTTGGGAGAATTTTGCTTTTCATACTAGATAGTTTGCTGTGTGTGATCATTTCCTTTATTCTCACAACCAAACTTACTTTGTAGTGATATTGTAGGGAGAAAACAGATGTCGATAAACTGGCTGGGGCTGAAAGGGTTAAATTTACTTCTTTAACAATTTGAACACTTTTAAAGAACTTACTGGAATGAGGCGATTTTTGCTGTTACTGGCACAGTACATAGCTGAGCAGCCCACATCAACGTAACATCATTATACACCATCAAAGTTTTGTTATGTGTTCCTATTAGTGTGTTGACAGTTCCTTCTTTTACTGCAAAGGTTAAAATCAACACTAGTAATTAGGAATTACCACTACAATGACCACACAGACTAGAGAAAGGAGACGTGAAAGAGCAAAAGCACTTGGTGTAGAACCGTGATGAGTGACCAAGTTTGATGATATGGCAATCACATGGGAGGTGTCTAGTAACTAGTGAGAAGGTGAAAATGGAGAGAAGGGCAGTCTCAAATCCAGGTAACTGCTTGGTAATTGAAATGTAGTTACCTAGGGTCTTCATAGAGTGATCTGAAAGGTGGCTCAAAGGCTGACTGTTACACAGTAACCATGCTATCACCACCAACTGTCAACCAGATGACTTTTTACAAAGCTAGTAAGAAATGGTGGTTGTGACCTTAAGTACAACTGACAAAACTGAAAAGGTATGTGTGGATATAAGTTTAGATAGATTTACGATAAACTGAAACTTAATGGCACTTTTGAAAACATAAATTCAACTATCAGAATTGTATCAAATAAAAACACTTACCTGAATCGTAGGGGATAAAACAGCTAGGATTATATTCTAATTTCTTCATAAATAAGACGGTTCCATTTTCTTTGAGACAAAATAATGACCTTTCACCTGTAGATTAAAGCAAAAATATATCTAGTATGAAGAAATGAACCACAAAACATATTATTTAATACAGTTTACCCCAATAACTCAAAACCTTCAAGGGAAATTGAAAAAGGTTGAGTTATCAAGGGTAAAATTATAAAGAAAATGACCTGAAGGGAAAACAAAATTACTTCAAGTTTGTGTGAGGTTCAAGTTGCCGTGGGTTCCAGTTAATGGGAGTCAACTGTATTCACATTAGTCTGATAGGTGATTATATCAGTTTATCTATTGATGAGGTGAATGGAGAATGGGACTATACATCCTGTGTTGACAGACTATAGAAAGCTGAACTAATTTGCTATCAAGACAGCTACCCCCTCCCTAGTATTTCTGAAGTTTTTGATGCCCTTAAAGGCAATTAGTAGGGCTGGGGCGAAGGCCATAAAAAAACCTTCGAAGGTTATTGAGGTTTTCGAACAAACCTTCAAACCTTTGTTTCAGGAAGTACTTAATAAAACACTCTTGATCTCTGGCTCCAACACAGTTACTATATGCCGCTGCACGACCACCCAACATATTCACCCTACACTAAGCAGCGCAGTCTGAGACACAAAAGCGATATTTCAAATTCAAATAATTTATTCTGTATTAGTAAGGAAAATGAACTCAATCTGTAATCCAACTCTAAAAATTGAAATATGCAGTTGTTTTGTATAAATTTAAAATTACTGACCAAAGAAACAAAGGTTCGAAGGTTGACAAAAACCTTCAAAGGCAACGTGAATGAACAAAGGTTCAAAGGTTCGAAGATTCGTCCCAGCCCTAGCAATTAGTACTTTTTGATCCTAGATTTCAGCTCTGGTTCTTGGATGTGGTCTGATTGTCATGACTACAACAAGTACCAGTAGTTTATCTTTTATATTATGGATATTATTATTAATAACCTGTAAATGCTCGTAAACATGCATAGGTTATGTTCCTAACTTTGGACTGAGAATCATAGTAAAACAAGTGCAGCCTATATGCTGGTATTTATGGTATACAATGTATTTATGTACTTCAACTGACTGAAACAACTGGTTAGGCCAGTTGGGAATATCTGGCTTGAGGTCACGACCTAAAAATGTATATTACATGAATGCATTAGTCAAAGAGCTCAGGATCTTTTCCATCCAGCCTGACTTGTCTCAGAGTTTTGTTAAATGGACTGAACAATGTTGTAGAAAGAAAATTCACAGTTGCTAATTTCAAAAGAGAACAGTTTGAGTGGAGAAAATGCAGCATTATACAGCCCACACAAAAATACATATCTTATAGAATTTTGTAGGGAATGGATGATTTTGACCAATTTTATCATTTCTTTGTAATAATACATGTATACATTTAATATATGATAATAAACTCAATAAACTACAGGGAATACCAAAGCAGGCCGTACAAGAAAAATTTATTAAAATACAGTAACTGACAACACAATTTTAGCAACTCAAGTCTCAGGATGATTTTGACCAATTTTATCATTTGACAAGTTGGACCATTTCATTACTTTTTAACTTTATAATAAATTATGTTAAATTTATGCAACATAAAAATACATGGCATGTAAGTACTACCATATTTTCTGGTGTATAAGTCAATCTGGTGTATAAGTCAATCACTAGACTAAGTTTTGAGGGCAAAAATAACAACTTTTCCAAATTTCGGTGTATTAGTCGGCCCCAAATACTGGTCTTGCTTAAGACCTAAAACCCCTAAATGCAAGCATGGAGTTGTGGTAACAGCTCAAAGAAAAGTTAACAAATATGTGACTGTCCATGTGAAAACCTCTCTAAACACACTTCGAACCTGTTCATTTCGAACGAGGGGCATTTGCCAAAAATGCGTTCAAATGCACCAAGGTGTGAAGAACGTAGGTCAAACGCCAGTTGATTGAGCCTTCATTTTTATCAAACACACTGCGTTTTTCTCCAACGCACTTCGAACTCATTCGGTACCAACACATCTCTCCTTTCCAGCGAAGTAGCTCGTTTCTTCTGCCGTCTGTTTTCTGGCACATCGATCACTCTATCAGTCAATTAACTTTAAATGCTTCTGAAATGAGTTGCACACTGCAAAAGTTACTTAGAATTAAACTTTGAACGTTTTTATTGTTGCAAAATATCTCCATTTCGATATGTGTCACTGAAGCTGGAACGCTTTGCTTTTCTATTTTGCAACTTTCAAGTAATAATTTCTGCATAGTTATCCAACCATGAAGTCAAGTTTCCCCAAGGTGATTTTGAGTAAGCACAAACATCAACTTTTTGACAAACAAATGTTCGATGACAGCAATGTTTTGGACAAAATTTTTCAGTTGCAGCCTTGTCGATGTTCAACATGTGCAGACTAAGAAGGGTTGACCCATCAAATAAGAATTGAAGTGTAATGAACCATAAAACCACAGGAGACATGAACACTGCCAAACGAAAATACCGTAAACAGTCACGTACTGGCAAGATCAGAGGAGCTTTCTGGGAGAAGCTGCAATGATTTATCGTATTTTGCTTTAATTTGTTTTGAAAAAAGCTATCATCACTTGAAAGAAGAAAAACAAACGATTATATCAATTCCAAGAAATATCCCATTCAAAAAGTCGAGGTGCATGTGTCCTGCATGTGATCACGTGGCTTGTTTGCTGTTTGCTCAATGCATGTTGAAAAATTGTACTGTTGCCCATATGATAAAGTACGAATCTTTCTCAAATATTGAATAATTTTTGTTTGCATACCATCTGAAGGCCTCAAGAATGTTAGGGTTTCTTCATGATTAAAGTTTACACAAAGAGAAGCTGATTTGGATAAGGAAACTGATTAATGACGCTGAGTAAACCACTCATTGATGACAATTGATGATAAGAAGTGTGGTTGGTAAACACGATGTTGAATCGTTTACTCCTGGCATTTACTGACATTTTTTGGTGCCTAGAATGGCCTTGATTAACTGCTTACACCACAAAGTTGTTACTTTGTATATTGTTTCAGTAAAAGCTGAACTCAACTGAAACTTGCAACTTGTTACCGGTGTATAAGTCGAGGTCAATTTTGGGGGTCAATTTTAAGTCTAAAAGTGTCGACTTATACACTGGAAAATACGGTAGGTATCATAGACAAAGTAATTTGTAGTTTATACTTGGCACAACAGAACAGAAAATTATGTCACCAAATACAAATTGTTGCATGCATGTAAATTCTGATGAATAGCTCAGACTATACTATTATGGCATTATGGTTGATACATACCTAAAATTAATATACAAACTGGGGTGTTTGGATGGGTAAAAATTTTTATGTCAATGGCATTTTCTCCTATGTTCGATGTCCAGTCCACCTGAAACACACAGAAATAAGAAACATTCATTAAGTAATATAATGACTGGTTAGCCAAGACAGTCTTTAAAGGACCCTTGTTTAAGATATACTTTTCCTATCAATTAAAACTTCAGTCTGGGGATGGGGAGGGGGGAAGGTACTCAACCTATGTTTGGGTGAGGGTGCTACATGGGCTGTCAAACCCTGACCCTGTTCATGACAAAAAGTAGAACATTTCCCATACCCTGTTTATGACATACTGTAAGGTATAAAAGGCATCCTGTCTATGACAGACACAAGACTGAAAAAAAATTCTGCTGTTTTGGGAAAGCAACCCTGTTTATGACAGCAAGAGAAGCAAAAAGTTTACCCTGTTGAGAATTTTCTGCCAAAAAACCACACCCTGTTTATGAATTTTGATAAAAAAAGTATACCTTATCTGGCGGCATGTCCCCATATAGCCCATATATGGGAGTACCCCCCATGGGACTTTAGTATTGTCCTTATTGTAGTCTGTATACTTTAGGTGCCAAGCAATTTAGTTTGTCAGTTTTTTGAGTTTAAGCTTCCTGTGTGCTGTAATCTTTAAATGTGATGTCACTTTTCATGACGGCACCTTGCTGGAAAAATAGGCAAACTAAATCACTTGAGAAGAGCTGCCTGCAGATAGATGGATGAATGGGGAGAAATGGATCATGTGTAGGTGGGTGGGCAAATTGATACATGTACATTGATGGATGGGCAGACAGAGAGACAAACAAACAAAAGAATGAGTGAACGAATGAACAAACGAACGAACGAATGAATGAATGATACTGTAGAAGGGTGGGGGCTTGGAACATGGATGGACGGACCAACTGTAAATGAATGAATGAATGAATGAATGAGTGAATGACTAGAGAGATAGATTGATAAGAGGTTGGTGAATGGAAAGATAGAGGGCCATAAGAATGTAAAAACTTACTGTTAATCTTTTTCCAGAAATATTCTTGTTGCCCAGGTCTTCTTTATTGTTTGCATCAGTGGCTACTGCTAGGGTTTGATATCTGTTAATTTTCATGTAAAGAAAGAACATAATTTTTAAAATGTCAGCAATGATAGCATTATATTTACATGAAATTATAATTTCCATAAATTTCATTATTTTGATAAATTCATACATAACAGTTCACAACAGCTGAATAGATACCTCAGATTGGTAAAACCTGCTGTAAGTTGAAACTCCCTGTAAGTGTTTACCAGATGGCAATGGTGAAAGGGTGTGGGTGGACGCTAAATTTGACCCAAATTTTCATCATCAATTTTTTTACATATCTTAACAACTTTCTGCAAGTGTCATGAGAAAATCCAAAAACCTCAAAGTTAAGTGCTCAAAAAAGTATTGTTTTTATGAAATCAAAAACAGACAAACAAACAAATCTACTGAGTTTTAAAAGTTGTTTTATTTTAAGTTTACAATTTATAGCTAAATATATATTATTTTGAAACTTCAACTGCATCATTTTATTATTAAATAAATACTAGTTTTCTTACCTGTAGCTCTCAACTTGTTTTGATGTAGAACAAGTGATAAATGAATCTGTCTTGGCAACATACGTCAATGGTCCTGGGAGGAGAAATCCAGGTAGAAAGCGACCAAATGCAAAACTCTCTTGTTCAAAGAAAGAAAGCATACCATCCATTGACTGCACACAGATGAAGTCCTTCCCTAAATCAAACACAATTATATAACAATATCAGGAACTTGATCACTTACCTATTTTAAAATTTAATTAACTTCTGACAATTTAAGGATCAATTCAACAAAAAGTAGTTTCAAGATATTTAAACAAAACACATGAACTGGCCAAATGAATGAGCACAATGTGATTTTCATTCAATTGAAAAAAGAGAAAAAGATGGTGCCACACAATGCATTGTGGTAAAAGGGACAAAATCTGCAAAGAATGTAAACACACATGGCTGCCTTTGAGACAGATTTGTAGCAGTGGGCAAAAAATGGCTAACTACAAGTGTTGTGTTGCCTACTACTACCATGAAAGATGGAAGCACAAGTCACTGAGGTTTTATTCTTTTCTGAAAGTCGCGGTGGACCATGACCAGCCGCCATGTTTGTTTACATTCCTTGCATATTTTGTCCCTTTTACCACAATTATACATTGCATGGCACCATATTTTTCGGTATGGTGAATTTTACAAATGCAGTTGCCTGTGTTGATCTTTACTATCTCATAACTGGCAACTGCATGGCTGGGTGTAATTACATACAATCTCTCTGTGGAGTTGTTACACATTAACCTAGTACCTACCTTTGACCCCACCAAATGGTCCAAATGTCATGTTGTATGCCGTTCTTTCCAGAATCTGTTCATACACCATATTAAGTGTATAGTGATTGCCATGTTCAACAGCCCCAGAAATCACTATAATAAAGAAGTTGAATATTGCAAAGTTCTGTTACATGCGTAATAAGATAAACTGGCTCTTTATATCATTTGACATATACATGTACATATTTTAAAATCAATCAATTGATCACTTGGCAAAGCATAATTCAGGGAATTTTAAGTACTGTTCAGTAAAGTTCAATAGGACTCTAAAATGCACAAAGCCTAGTAATTTTCTATGAATATATTAAAATTATAAAATTTAATATTTTTTTTGTGTGTTTTTTTAGCACTTTTTCCCCCAAATTTCCCTTTGGACTAATTAAAGACACTCAGAGTAATTGTGACAGGCAGGCTGGTTAATTTTAGTTACAGATACCAGTAAGTATTTGAAGCTATGTACCAAATGTTTTTGCTTTCAACCATTCATATTGCCAAAATTTCTAGTTAGACTGTCTTCATTTGTTAGGCTTACAATGTTCCTCCTTTCCTAAACTTGCCTTTTCTAAAATACTAATTATTATAAATAATATTATTATTTGTTTTGGCTCTGATTCAATTTTTACAACATCAAATTTTAAGATTTTCATTTCAGTTATATCCAGGTTGTATCAAATCAGCCCTGCATCATTTCTGTCATTTAGCTGTCTGTAAACAACAAATCAAAGTTTCTAATGACACGCAAATGAGATGAGAACTACAAAGAAATGTATTATACAGAAATTTAAAAAACGTTATTTGCAGAAAGTATGCCAAAGTATCTGAAAATGAATATTCGGAACAAATTATAGAGAGTGACATATTAGACAAATCAGTGAGAACAGTTAAACATATTTTATTTTCATTTTGCTTCCCTTTTCTTTTTAAACATTTAATTAAAAAACCTGTTGACCTAAAAATAAAAAGAGACTAAATGGCATTTCAGTACCTGAAATACTGTAGATCACATATTTCCTTGGATGAAGTACAGCAAGGTGCAGCAACTCAGAGCCCCTGAAAGGCAGAATTTAAAAGAGGTATAATTACCAATCAATCAATAAGTAATGATTAAAAAAAGAAAAAAAGAAACGTACAAATTAGGCCACATTAAAAAATGTCAGTTTGCATCCTTTTGGAGGTTTTTAATTTATTTAATATTTAATATTTTCTTTGAAAACATAGTATTTACTCGCTGTAGTTATGTCATGAAAATAACATGCATGTTAAACACTGCTAGTTATCTCAGAATCTAATGTGAAATACACATAATTAACAGTCATCTTGCTTGTAGACCTGACATTTTCAGCTCATATTCATTCAACGTATAATTGTCTAAAATGTCAGAAGGATTGATTAAGATAATTCTTAAGCTTAAAAACATTTTAGCTAAAACACTGACAAGATGGAAAATATTTTACTTTGGGAAATATTTGTACAGTTGGAGTGGTGCAGTGACAGAGTTCTTGCCTCTCACCATAATTGCAACATAGGTTTGGTTCCTGGCTGGAGAAATGTGTGAGCTGGGTTTGCAGTCCCTCTCTGACATCGGGGGTTAGGGTTCGGCTAGCAAAAGCCGCTAATTATGCCAACATCTGGGCAATTTCAGGATCAGCATTTTTTTGAAACTTAATAAAAATTAACATTAAAAAGAACTGTCAAAAAAAGAATGAAAATACATATTCTGTAAATACATGTAATAAATGGATGAGCGTGATAATCCATAGACAAGTATGTTTTGGATCAATATGATATTTAAATACCTGTATAATATCACTTTAATCCCATCTATAAATCCTAGTACTTTAAACTTTGCATTTGAACATCCAAAATAACCGAATGTTGCTGTAGTTATCTATTAGCTGCCACTGACTTCATTTATAACTGGACCCTCATCTATGACAAATATTTTTCATTTTCTCTTATTTTTAAGGTTATGAAAAACTCAAACTGTAATTTTCATAGTACCCATCTAGGGGCGCAGGTGCTTGTGAATCACAAGTTTAATTCATAATCAACACAAAACAGGTTGCTGTGAAAACTTGTGTATTAGTAATAAATTTGCAACCTTTTAACAATGTTTCAGTATCTAATACATCTAATAAATCCCCTTTAACTACTCTTTGTAAATGGTCCCACACCTATCAACACGCATTTGATGGAAATACAAAAGGTATCAATATATATCATATCATATAATTATATAATTATATATGTATGTATTTGAAAAGCAAAATTTTTGCAATTGGGTGCATAATTTTTATATCTATATGTTTTATACTAAAACAAGTAGAACACTCATTAGTGTTTTCTACAAGTGATAATACTCATAGAAAATGCTAGTTTGTGTTACAATTGTTTTAAAATATATATATTATTCCCATACTCCATAGTAACATAATATTTGCAAATTTTTTATTGTAAAATATAACTGTCTGATTATTAATTTAAATAGTAAACAATATTACTAATACACACAAATACTTGTAATCACACAATCTTGCTAAATTTGCTAATCATAGCATAAAAAGTAAACATTTCAAAACTATCAAAAATACTGCAACAATAGGAACAAATCTGGAAACTTACGAAACATATTTTCCAGCCTCTATCTGCAAGATTGGCTGTTGCAGCTGGACTTCCAGCATAAGATCCTCCGGCTTAAACTTGGGAGGTTTGGGGAAAAAGATTCGCAGAATGCCATGGTAGCTTCCAACGATTATTTTGTCTGTAAGATACAGGAAGAAAAGAAAACAAAGAAAAAAGCAGCTGAGAAAGGAAAGAATACGTCAGGTATTCCAGAATCAAACATAGAAACATTGCATTAGCTCCGAGTCAGTATGCAATCCATGTAATTGATTTTACCAATTAAAAAGGTTCTATCAATCTCTGAAACAGTGTTTTTTCATAGTTAATATCTGTACGATGAAGGTGATGGATTTTATTCCTGAAATCAGTTGAAGAAGAGTCTGGTATCGACAACTTAAAAAAGTAAATAATTTTGGAAATAAAATAAAAACCATGGTGCTCCAGGTCGTTGAACGAGATGGACGCAGAAATGTTTGAATCAAACAAATATTTCAACACGTGAGTATCCGTATTATTGAAATAAAATAACCATACTTGAATACGTTTCAGCCATATGAAGATCACTGGCTCGTCGCTAATGTACACAGACTCGTTGTTACACGGATGCAACACGATAGAAATTGATTACTGCAGGTTTCGGTATGTGAAGCTGGGGAGATTTCAGGACAACATTTTACATCTAGAACTAAACTCACCTGAAGCTGTTGAGTTATTATCAATATTAGCAACGCATAAGCATCCTGCATCGAATTCTTCGTCGCTTCCAGCCCATGCTGACCACCAATCTCTGGCCTTGAACAGCGACATCTTGGATTCACTTCCAGTTGGGCCAAAAATTGTTGCCGCCGTTCGTGTCAAACAACATCACGTGATATGGAAATCGGAGAACGATAAAATATCGATTAGTCTATTAGCAACCAAAGGACAATGGAGGCCACTGGGCACTGCAGCATATTGCTACCACAAGGCATGTCCCGATTGTGCTCGTAAAATCCTAAAAAGTTGCTCCCCAGAATGCTAAAAAGTTGCTACTTTAAATTTCGAAAGTTGCTAGGACTTGCTACCTAAATTTCACGATATTTTCACACAAAGGTTAATTAAAAGCTTTATATTTCGTCCTTCTGATAATTGGTATTGTTAATATCGGTTAAGAAAAAATTGCTTGAAATTTGAACAAACTATCAAAAATTGGCACTGCATTTTAAAAAGCCACTCACAAATATGGGCGCATTTTTAGAAAACTCTTAACGGAACAACACTTCTGATGGTTCATTTGACGTCTTGCTGTGGGATTGTTAACTTTTGCGCGCTTGATGCTGTAAACCTGTAATTGGTTAAAAGTTGCTCGAGGTTGCTAGAACTGAAAAAAGTTGCTTCAAACGCCAAAAATTGCTCAAAAGTTACCAAGCACAATCAGGACATGGCTAACTACCACTGACAGGCCAAGCTGTGAGCTGATATTTGGGCGGTAGGGCGATATAGCCGGATACATACACACATACATAATCTCTATTTATACACGGTAAAAAACACACTCAGTTAGAAAAGTTAATTATGATAAATAAAAACTATACAATTAACTAACTGATTTACAGGTTTGCCGTGTGGGAGCTAATTTTAGAAAACACCATTTTCCAAACTCCTCTTAAATTTTGAAAGTGACGTCGCTTTACGTACTTCGGTTGGAAGATTATTCCACAGAGCACCACTATAATCGAAGGACCTCTTCATATAGTTGGTTCGCGGTTTTGGCATGGCTAGCCTTTTTTCACTATTTCTGAAACTGTGGGAGGCCTCGTGGTATGAAAACATATTACTAATATAAGTAGGTGCAAGATCGTTCAAAGCTTTAAACATTATGATTGCTTTTTGTTTT
>JANSTQ010016568.1:0-13579 GCA_026167885.1 Bergia puertoricense | reverse complement strand
CATTGTTGTCGCCATCATCATTGTTGATGTTATCATCATTGTTGTTGTCATCATTATTGTTGTTGTTATCATCATTGCCATCGTCACGGCTGCTGCCATTTCCATTACCATTCTCACCATTGTCATTACTGTCACGGTCACTGTTACCATATTCGCCAATCCTATCGTCATAATCATGACCGTTACCATCAGTTTCATTGTTACAATCACCACCATTGTCATCGTCACCATCATTGTTGCTAGTATCACAACAATCACCGTCACTTTTACCATCATTGTCATCATAATCGCCATCGCTATCGTCATTATGATAGTCATCGCCAACATTTTCATTGTTACAATCACCGCTATTGTCATTGTTGCTAGTATCATGACAATCACCGTCACTTTGACCATCATTGTCACCATAACCGCCATCGCTATCGTCATTATCATAGCCATCACCAACAGTTTTATTCTTACAATCACCACTGTTGTCATCGTCACCGTCATTATTTCTACCATCTTGACATTACTTTCATTGTTACCATTCCGTCACCACTATTGCTATCGTCATCATGACCAGTGTCAGTGCTATTGTTCTTGTTAGATTGATGGATCAACCATGGCTAATACCGGACATGAAGAAAAGCAGTAGAATGTCAAACATAAAAGACAGCACTTCTGATTACCTTTTGCGGGAGCCGCGACTGGACCTCCTGTCGGCAGAAACAAGAAAGCATCATCGTTTAACATGTTGAACATGGAAAAAGGCGAACTTAAAATGTAAAACTTGGAAAGGCCACAACGGGGACGTACATGTTCACTCTTCGGTGTAAGAATTTAAGTTCACTTCTCAAGAGAAACACTGATTACACAATTTACACGTTATCGTTTTCATAGGTAAGTTTCTTAGGTACTAAATTACTGGATTACACAAGAATGGTGCTGACTTTAATTAAAGTACAAACGAAGACCTTCTTAACCTCCAAAATGACAAGTGCGGTGGATGATGGCAATCGACTCGTACCTTCTTAAGATAGTTTTGTACCTTCAACACAAAATTTTGTAAGATACGGAAATTTTAACAGGGCTGAAAACTCGCCTTACTGTAAAAGCTCTACTAACTCTCCTTCTATTTTACGGAACTTCAATATTTTAAATAAGCTTCGGAAAACAATTACTAAGAAAAAACTTGCTAATCCGCCTCGATGAAAAGATCAAACGTGTGATATTAGCAATGATTGCTCTGACGGATAACATCGTACCCAAGCTGAGGGTGATAATTAAACACATCAAATAACATTTTACTGATCAAACTCGATGTTCTGCAGATTTTTCCGATAAAGACAGGAAACCCAAAGCAGTTCCTCTCGCTCTGTAAACCGCCTTTGATCCTTAGTTTCTGGATGCCCAGTCCAACGGTTGTACTGTAACTAAAAAGTAAACACTGATTATTATTATTATTATTATCATCATCATCATTATTATCATTATTATCTTTATTATTTGGAGGTATGTCCCGCACTTATAGTTTTCTTTTCAATCTGCCCGTTACTCACCAGCCCTTATTTCTGTTATCATGACAACGAAGACAGCAAGGAACAAGGTTAATTGGTACTCGCGCATGCTGCTCCTTCAGACTGCTGCTGATCACTTGTTTCAAGTCAAACTGTAAAGAAAGAATTGTCAAACACTTATTTGAATGGGAATGATTATTGGCAGCACTAAATAATAAGCTTGTCCTGATGCATTATTTAAGTTTAACTGTAGAGACCTAAAGATTGAAGTTTTCTACATTACCGCGAATCGTAAACCGCGGCTCGCAGTCTGCCGTTTGGAGTTTGCGATGTGTTCCCAATTGGCACTTAAGATTTGGGGCACTAGCAACTACGAAGGAGGCCGCCATGTTTGTTTCTACGAGACTCTATACACACCTACTTGATTCATAAAAAAACTTGTTCTATTATTTCGTTACTGAATAAAAGGCGGTAATTCAATTACCTCTAGACAGTGTTCTTGAGGTTGAAATGTGAACCGCGAACGTCAAACGGCGCGGCAAGAGCAAGGTCACGTGACATCTTGGCGTCCGCCGTTCGCGAGAATTGAGAAAGCCTCAAGCCTCGGTTTTAACGTCGGAACGTAAGAAATATTATTGTATTCATGGACATAAAAAATGAAAAAAATACGCATGTAAAACATATCATCGTGGCAGAAGTTGAAATCGAGATCTGCGTGTGATTTTTGAGCAACTGGCGTGACTTGCATAACACCTATTTTATCCCGGTGTTGCTGAGGAATCCCGACCGAAAAACAATTAAGCTCTGAAATAAAGCTGTAGTATAATTCTAGTCTGTTCTATAATTCTGTTGGCAAAGCTAAAGACAAGATACTTAGTTCGACTATATTCAATTCAAGCATGACAGCAACTCAGTTTGGCAGCCCGAAAAGGGGACAAAAATGAACAAAAAGGAAGGACTAAGAAGGGAGACGCTTCTGGAATAGATGAATTGTGAAAGCCAGGGGGTCAGTAATGCTGAGAACTCTGATATACGGTCAGCAGATAAGCGACAAGGGCCGGAATGCAAGCAGACAGAGCGACTTCAGTAAAGCAAATCAAAAGCTACTCCGAGCATTTTTAAGAAAAGCAAGAGACCAGAGTGAAAAAATTATTTGTTAGAAGCCAAGTATGCTTCAGTAGTCAGGCAGTTACATAAAAACAACAACAGTAACAACAACAAGAGGAGTTTTAACCTTGACTTGGGCGCTTTCCAGGTCCGAGTAAACAACATTGAAAATGAAAGGGGAGCTTGATGTTGACTGAACAGCGTTCTATTTTTATTACAATCTTCAAAATATGACAGGCCTAATGGCAAGCATCCAACTTATGTCTCAACTCACGTTTTTTAGACTCAGGTTAATCCCCTGGCGCCCTCCATCTCTGAGATTAGGTTTGCTAGTCACAAAGATTACTCGACCACAAGTTTAGGGTTAATCTAGAATATTCCTTAGCAACCACAATATTTTTCTGCAAACGACAAAATGCAATGTGAAAAACCACGAGAGTTGAATGATAAATCCTATATTTAAACCCAAAAAAATGAAAGATTTTACTCTTTGTTTTCCCGGCCTTTTCTCCAATTAATTTTTTAAATCTTCTTCGAAAGCTATGGAAACTACGAACACCAACGTAGCCAGAAGGAAGCAAAATTATCTTACTTTTTCTACCTATTTACTAGTTTGCTAAATGTCTTCCACTTTCCATGCCGAACATATCTTTATGGGGGTTGACTCTCACCCCCTCCCCCCCAGGGGAAAGGCCTCATGAATTGTTAATTAGCAGTTATTACAACATTGCGGCCACTAATTTGCGTTATGATAAACGCCTACGGCTATTGCAGCACTTTAATCACAAAATATGACCTTGAACTTATTTGGACGTGTACAAAACACCATCCGTTTAACGTCATAAGCTGGCTAGTGTTTTCATGTGTTGTGCTATGGCTACATTTTTGCAATGGTATTTAAACGAGGTCTGTCACGAATCACACAAAAATTGCCAGAGTTAAGACACAAATTCTGTCAGTCTTAGAACTGATTATCACGGAGAATAAGCTACTTTCCTTGTAGCTCGGCTTACATTCCAAGCTGAATTAATATATTTTGCACAGAAAGTAAGACCAAATAGAGGCCAGGAAAATCACTGAGAGAAAAACAGGAAAAAAGGGCGAAATCCTGCAGTACAAGAAGAGGAAAAACTCGTAACAGTGTCTGAGTTTTGACTTCTGCGCATGCCCCAAAATCGAACACAAACGAATAAAAAACTTCAACTCCGTTCTAATAATCGTATTTTTGGCTAGTTCACTTGAAATGAATCTGTTACAGGGCTCCAAAACGGAAATGAGTGGCAAATATCAAGTTTTTACTTAATCCATGACTTATTAATAGACTTAAAAGGTTGTTGATGCCTGGTTCTATGAGCATGCCAGCAAAAAGGATGAAACACCATTAACCCTTTAAAAAGTTGTAGCTGTTGATTAACGATTTTTCTGTATGTCTTTTTTTTAGTGGTAAAAGATCTTCGTCCAGCACCCATGGTCACGCTATATGGCATGTTAGCTAAATAAAATGATGAAATTCTAACTCATTAAAAAATTGTAGCAGTTGAATAATGGTCTCTCTGCGTGGCTTCATTTTGTTCTAGATCCTATTGGTAAAAGATGTACATCATCCAGCACTCATGGTCACGCTACATAGCATGTCCGCCGAATAAAAGGGTGAAATTGTAACTCAGTGTTGATTAACTGTCTCTCTGCATGACTTTTTTTGTTCTAGAGATGCACATCGTCCAGCACTCACGCCATGATCACGCTACATAACATGTCCGCCAAAGACGGAACGACCCGAAAATTGGGAATAATCCTAAACCTACAAAATACCAAATTTGCAGCCATGTATGGCAAAAATGCTAAAAGTGCCTTGATATTTTCGCTTCGAAATTTGGGAACATAAAATTTGCAAATGGGACGGCTTCATTTGTCCTTTTCTTTACCTTTTACGTTTTTTGAGAAAATGTATTTAAAAACATGAAAGCGGCTTCTATAAAAAAGATATTTTAAAAAAATACTAAACTGTAAGAAATGATACCCTAAAAACATACTTAAAAATCGAAAATGATATTTGACCTTCCTGTCATTTTTTCAGCATTCCTGTGGCATGCCCTCCTAAAACAAATGCAAGGCTGGCAATTCGACAAGTTTAGTTTAGGTAGCAAATATTTTGACTACTCTTCTTCGGTCACCGGTGCCAGAGTAGAAATAAAATAGTTTGATTTATGTCCCCCCGAGCCATAACGGCTGTCAGTGTTGCCAATGTACTTATGTAGAAATATTTGGTTATAAGATAACCATGTGCAAGATCAGATCATCATGTTTTCGAGTACATTCTGGCACTGTCCCCTACAATAATATTGGAAGACTGCTCTTTTGAGATTCCGACGACCTCTAAATAATGTATGTTCTCCCTTTAACAACACTTTTTCTCATAAAAAAAGGGAAAATGTCAGCTGTGTTTGTAGCAGATTTGCGAAGGTTCGACACTGAACAGCATTTCAATCATCAAAACTTTAAGAATAACATCCAGGAACGCGCTCGCAAATTCCTTAAATCTTGAGTGTTGGAATTCGTCCTCCGTTTAATCACAGTAAATGATTACAATTCACCCCTTTAATCGACCTTTATCAGGTTTAAACATAATTCAACTAGTGAAAAGATTTGACAGGGTTTGATTTTGTTCCGAGTAAAGAAAACCAGGAATAAAAAATGTCCGAGCTGTACTCCCGGTTATCAGTGCTAAAGGGTTAAGTTACTTGACAATTTCTCACACATGTCCTGAGTAACTATTATAATTGTAATCATAAAAGAAATTTACCATTTGTAAAGACCTGAAAAATCTCGATCTTACAAATCAAGTGTATTGATCTCCAAATCAAACTATGAATTGCTATTCAGGAATTGAGTCCGACAACTGCAGTAAGCCGAATTTCAGTTTGAATTTAGACTTGTAGATAAAATTTATAGTTATAAAAGAAAATTTAGTGGTCCTTACCTTCTTTCCAGAATTAGCAGCTGGTATTTTGAAGCGAAAATTGCTTATAAATCATAAGCTTCACAATGCGACACAGGCCAGGTAAGTAGTTTGAAGGATGTCAAACCGCAATGAAAATGAGATTGTAATTTGGGTCTGAAAGGAAAAATAGCTTCTCGTGTTAGCGATATCTTCTTTCAACAATCTGACGTTCATACAGTTGTCAACCGCATTTCCGCAGTATAAATGATCTATCAACACATTTTAAAAATGATAAAATGTTTTCCCGACGGAAATATAAGGATGGGCATTGAGAGCTCTTCACTGCTATGGCCACAGGCAGCCCAGGCTTGTAAATTGTGTTTTTGAATCCTACATATTATAAGACTTTGTATGGGAAATGTAATCGTTTATCCAAATTTCCACATAACTATCAGTTGGATTGAAATAAGGTTTGCTTACCTCAAGGTATTTGTTTATTGTTTGTTCTGTGTGTTCTGTGCGCGATTTGAAGCCATATTTGGAGCCATTTGGAGCGATAAACCGGCGAGGAGTTTCTCCAGTGTAGAAATGAATTCAATAAAAGTTATCGCTTCTGTTTTCGTTTCTCTGTCTGTTTTCGTATTCTCAAGTCTATCTTGGTCTTCTTACCTTTACAATCGCAGCTACTCATAAGATTAGGTAAGGTCAAACGCGCAAACTGAAATGCTAATTATTACCTTTAATTATTTTAAATAAGTGACTGCATTTTTTCTTTCATTTAATACGTTTGACAATTATTGATGTTTCGTCTGTTTGAAACTGATTTTATATCTTCCTTAGAAACCTTTGAAATGAACATGTAGCCTCGAACGAATAGCTTTATTCGGCTTCGAACAATACTGTCTTGATTCAATTATGACGCAACAGGTTTGACCAGATAAAATATTTTTAACATCAGTTCAGAAACACAGGAAATGTAATCTGAGTTAAAGTTTTCACGGGAGGGGAGGGGTATGTTACCCAGACCCCGAAGACCTCGCATCTTTGGCGTTCATTCGCAACCCCTCCCCTAAATGAATGAACTCCTTGAAGGCCCACAAAATTAATACATTCGAGTCCCTTTTTTTTTTATTATTTTTAAAAATATAATTATCAAGGTTTTATATGTGTTTGTAAATGCGCATAAATTATAAAATCAGGTGTGAAAATGTGTGTGAAACGGACAACCACTGCAGTATAAGTTTGCAGCGAACATTTCAGTCGGAATTTTGTTCGAAGTTACCCATGCAAAACAAATTTGAAGTCAGTGTTTCATATCAAAAAGCGTGTAGTCTAACATAGAGTACTTCCCCCATCTTCCGTCTTCTCCGACCACTTTAAGAAAACTGAATAAGTAGGAAACATTGATTCATGAGTAATGCAAGTTTTATTTTCTTGAGCAAAATTTATATGCCATTTACATCTTCCAGTTATCCTAAGCTAGTTCAAGCTTTCAACTAGCTAAAATTGTAAACTGTAACGCAACATTTTTTGATAAGGTAAGCTTGATTTTGTAACTAAATAAATAACGGATTTATAATTTATTTACATCTTGTATTCAAAGTCAAGGTTGTTTTATTCCAACTGATTTTAGGTGACACAGCATTGACTTCAGAAATATTTTTAGTGGTAGTTTATTCTGAAAGATAATTCACTTCGTGTCAAAGTTCTTGACATTAAAGTTTATACTTGTCATTTCTGGCTAATATTTTTGGGGCAATAGATACTTATACTATGCTATGTTGTAGTTCATTTCTTGAAGCATTATTGCTTAATTTGATAAGGTTATAAACGTTTCGAGCTGGTAGTGTCAATGGGGTGATGTGCCCATGGATTTACTAGCTTGTTTATAATATTAGAATTTTGCTTTTTCTATTTTCTAAAAAATATCCTATCACTACTACTAAGAGTGGACAATATTAGACATAGGGCCAATACCAGCAAAACAAAATATTCCGAGTAGAATTTGTTTAAACAAATTCAGGATCCTCAAGTATCCACGCATTTTACAGAGTGCCAACTCAAATCAATCTGGAACAAAGAAACAATCTTCAAACGTTTTTCTTCTTTCTGAAAAAAAATCTAAGAACTCAAGCCACAATATTTCATGTTATTAGACTGTCGAGGTATTTTGAATTTTTAGATTTACATTTAATCATACACGACCCTACAAGCTGGAAGCTTTTTAATGTCATTGGGTTTAAATTAAAAGTTTTGTACCGTATTGTATTACGTGGGTACACGACGACTCGAGTGTACAGCCTCGAGTGAAGCTTGCTAACTCATGTTGAACAAATTGTTGTGGCTTGGTGTGGTGTCAAACATAACTCGAGAAGCACAAAAGTGAGTTTACTGTCCGGACCCAAATGCTCAAAAAAGAGATCGGCGGATATTTCATGGTTAACAGTTTAACTGACAACGGGGCCTACTTCTCATAGACTGGTTGCCCATTTCACTATTACGTCACAGTTTGTTTAAGTCTTTCGCACTCCTTAAATATAACTTAATTGTATCCAGTTTCCTACAATATCCCAATGTTTCATGCACCACTGTGATACTTTCTACCTTGAACAAAATGAAAGCTTTATCTATATTAATTGGTTTTGTGAGTCAGTAAATCTCTAACAGCCAACACGCTTTGCAAGTTTGTGATTGGGTATCAGTGTTGCAATATGGGAATTAAAGTAAAGAAAAACTGAATGTAAACAAAACCATTTTGGTCGCTTAAAAAAGAGTCACAATTTAATGTGCGTCGGAGTCAAACTTTAAGTAATGTAAAGAATCAGTAGAAAGCTAAATTAACTATCAAGAAACATTTGTAGCTAAAACAAGCAGCGATCTTTATTCATTTAATCGAAAAACCTATGACGAAATAGTGAAAGCTGTAATTTTGGGTTCATGAATGATAAGAATAATGTAATAACAAACTTATGCAGCGCATATTTTCTTGAGAAAACCCAAGGCACTTTACAAAGATTCCCACAAACATAGGACAAATGAAAATTACAGAAGGATCAAACTAATCTAGGAAAAATTAAAGCTACTTTCAGCCATCCATTATAATTATCTATTTACTAATAAAAAACAAACAATTGCTATTTATAAAAGAGTAAAGAATTAATAGCTGAGGTTCAATAATAATGTACAAGCACTGAATGCCGTATTCCTAGAAAAATAACTAATTAAATGTAAGCCATTTGGCCCAACCTTGGCTACGATTATCCCACTTTCGAGCAATCCGAGACAGATTTGGGAGCGTTATGTTACGTGACATACTGTACATCGCGTGTCACGTATTGCCTTACGCTGGAGCATGAGTCATTAAACAAGATTGTAATTTTTGACCAAAAAGAAACTTTAAAAATTACATGGTATTCATATTTGGAAGTGAAGCAAATGTGAAAGTACTAGGTAATTGCTTGACTTAATCGCACAAATATATCGCTATAAAGCGTGATTTTCTGTATATAATTGAGAAAGCCATCATTGTGTTTTGTCTAGCAAATGATTTGTGACAAAGTATGCTTCTCGTAATTCACTGTTTACAAACCACAACAGTTTTGTTCATCGACACCTTTATCACTTACCCTTAACTAGTGACACCACAAATAATTTTTTTGAAAAGCGAACTTTTATCTAATTTTCGAAACCATTTCAAAATACGAATTCTAGATAAGATAATGTCAGTGCAAACAAAATATAAAAGTTTTTCTTTCGATTCATGGACAAAAACGAATAATAAAAGTAGGATAAAACAAATTATCAAAAATAACAAATATATTTAACATGAAATAAACCAAATCAAATTAAAAATAATCAAAACAATTAAAATATCAAATCAAATCAAATCAAAACAAATTCAATTAAAATCAATGAAATTCGATTAAAATCAATCAAGTCATATTAAATCAAATCAGTTTAAATTATTTCAAAATATGTTCAAAATAGAGACAAACTTAACTTAATGTTAAAATCAAATAGATGACTCTGTAGTAATACAGCAAAATACAGATAAACAAAATAAAGACAAATAAAATACAATATATAGTTTATAAAATATATATAAAGTTTTAAGAGGAACAAAATAAATTTCTATGTCAGTACTTAAAATAATTTAAAACGTACGCATATGAGTTCATAAGCTTTTGTTTCGTGTTTTTGTAATGCAAAAAACTGATTCAAGTTTACGACAGTTTTCTTCAAATCAAACTCAAAATGACGAACTGAAAAGTTCAACTAAAGCAGCGTAGTAAAACATACAATTTTTCCCATGGAAAGCTTGAGTATACAAAACTTATATTTTAAAAATCTTGTTTGCAACAAAGAATTTTGATCAGATCAGATTATAACAATAGATGAGCCCCATTTCCGAGTATTATTAAAGTGAGCACTGCGCTCCATTTCAGTGATCGTATATATGATAATATTGTCACAATAAACGGTATCTTCATTTGCTTTTCAAGTCCGTGCTACTCGCAGTATCGTAATTATATTTCTATAAATCGTCTGGATTTTTCCAGTAATGTGAACATTATTTGTCTCTACATGATGTAGAGTTAAATAAATTTTTTTAAAAACTTAAATATTAATTTAATTCTCAACCTCAGCTTTTCTATGAAAGTCTGATAGATTTAAATACTTCCTCTTAAAATTTACTGCTTGAGTCCGTTTCCAAGGAAATGTTCTTGTTTTGCGCATAAGAAAAACGGCTCCTAAGAGTAAGTGTGGAAGTTCGGTGATTTTGGCGGGAAAACTGAGGGCGTGCGCATTGACACTTTTGCCTTATCAACGGCCAAATCTGAAAAATGGGAAAATGTTTGTAATGTACTCCATAAACTGGCTCATCTTGATCAGTATTCTTGAAGTCAACTTTGTTTCGTTAATATACTGTCATTCATCTCATCTTGGGCAGCCGATAATAACTCAACTTCAAGAATAAAGATTATCGGAAACGCTTCCCAGCTGAACGCAAAACGAAGTGTTTCACTCTTCCTCGGTAAACAGAGATCATCCAATCATTTGCGTAGCTTTTGATTTTCACAAATAAAGTGGATGTCTCATCTCAGCAACCGTTATCCGCCTCTGGCTAACATTTTGCATAACCGTTGTCCATCATTGTTATTCTTTTATGTAGTTTAAAAGTCATTTGAAATGTTGTAACGTTCATGTCAACTGGGCTACAGTCACAAAGGTTGTCAAGATCATTAGCCATGCAAAGCTTCTCGGCCTTGTTCCTGTCCCTGTTTTACCCTTAGTTCGTGCAGATACGTTCTCTGAAGAAAGAAGAATAAATATAAAAAAATTACAACTTTACAGAAAACTATAATATTGCTGAAATAAAAGGCAAATCAGTAAGTGATCATCAGTAGGATACCTAAAATGTGTGTAATTCTACAGTTGGTTTCGGCTGCATTAATTGTAAGTAACTGTATATTTGAGTTATTCACTTTTATGTTCTTCTTTCGTATTACAGATTTTTGTTATAAAATGAATTGAATTGTCACCTTCATGGGCTTTCACCTGTATAGATACATGTGTTTTTAAGTTAAAGAAAATTTGGTACAAACAACAATGAATTTTCTTATAAATGACAGCAAAATATAACGCAAGTTTTAGTTTAACAACGTTGATATTCAGATCTGAGCTTTATCCATGCAAGGCAATCGCATAGGATATAATGGTTCGACAGGTTAAAGGGACTGAAACTTTCCTCTGCATGGCAAAATCCACTTAGTTCGCGCCAATTCAGGGCATCATACAGAAGAACAGCCAAGATGATGGATGGAAAGCCATGATTGAGTGTACTCCGCATCGGCTGATATAGCTGTTTGGCGAAAAAGTGAAATCGAAACATACAGTATCCACGGGATTCTTTGCGGCCATTACAGTGTTTGCAAAGGCTACCGTACTTTGAAACACTAGCCATAAAGTACAGATTAAAAGTTTCACTTGTGATTTGTTATAGTTGTTTTAACAACTAATTAAAATTGTCTGGTAGCTGCCAGTTTTACCGACGAGATAACCAGGTTTGTATGAGAAGCCATCAGGGTTGCAGATGAAAGATAATCTTCGCTGCATGAAAATGTGATTCTGTAATCCTGTGAAAGAACAGACCTATGAAGCTATACAAGATTTGGTGTTTTTAATCCTTATAAATGAGCTTGTTAATTAAACATGCGCCAACAGCAGCTAATGAAGAATATACACTTTAATGTGTTCTAGTTAATACGCCTGATGTCAAGGGTAGCATGACTGCTGACCATTTAATTTCTGGACACCGCTAAATTACACCAACAATAACATATGGTGCGTGCTACAGCTGTGCAGTTTAAACTACTCCTGTATCGAGATCATGCAAAAGCCCAAGAAATACCATACCATCGAAAATTTCTTCAAACCATGATCCACAGGGTCCTTTAAATAAATGATAGCCTGACACGTCTGTGAACAGAGAAGACACTAAATAAGAATGCAAGAGATACTGCCACAGCAACTCCCGTTGGCTGGGAATGGTAAGGTATGGGACACTGCTATCACAGCTCCAAACCTAGAACTCCTATTGGTGGGGATGGTAAAGCTTCAGATATTCTACCACAGTAATATGGCTAAGGAAACGGATGACGTCCTCCGATAGCAGTGTATAATCATCTACAACTACGACAAGAGTTCGAAGCACATCATTAAACATACTGACAGATCTTAATAGTCAGAGGAGACTCAAACTCCGAGAAAGATCCAGAGCAATGCATAACTGGTAATCCTGTGCTTAGAGGTATCAATTGGTAGATATATTTGAGCCCATTAAGCAAAGAGCTGAATACATATACAGTAACAAGTCAGAGTCTGAGTCCCAGAGAAGCCCACTGATCTGTGCGCGGCCTGTGGGTAAATGAGACAACAGAAAGTATTTATTATCTTGTTAGAGTACTTCGAAGTCTTAATTACAAACGAGGGATAAGATAAATCTTAAAGTCAACATCCACCGCAGAGTGGTGCACCTAAAGATATTAAGCAAAAGATCAAGGTGGGATTTACACAGCACACCTAGAATCTGAAGTGATGTAACACCAAAAGAGTGCGATACTTGTGTCACGGTGTTACTGTCAATGTCACATTCCAGTGATGTGACAGCAATGAAAAGAATCAGTATTGTCATAGTGTTGTTGACACCACTGTCACGCTGATCAATCCTGTGTGACAGCAATAAAGAGATACATGGGTGTCAGCGCAACTGTGATAGCAATACGTTCAATGTTCGGCCAGTAATAACGACTTTGCTGTGACTGCTGTACTGTCGAAAGTCGACATTGTACTATCACAGTGCTGTGGGTATCAGTAAGACACTTTGAGATTGTTCTTGTGGCAAATTCGGCATAATTAATGTTGAGGTAAAGCATGAAACCTTGTTCATAATGAACATAAAAACAATCGAAATAATCCCAGAGGCTGCACAAGTCGCGTAGCTTGGCACAGATTATCGAAAGTGTAAAAGGGTACAACTGACCAAAAACAGTGTTTAAACAATAGCAAGTACACCTTCCTCCTCTGGGGGAATGAAAGGGTAAACAAAATTGTCGAGTGAGAAGAATCTGGCTTATATTTAACCAACTGGATCAAGATTTCATTCTTCCTATCAACTTCCAAAGTGGAATTAGGTCAAACAGCCTACTGAACATTAAAGCAAAGTGGCTCTCATCCTTGCCAATTTAACCACCCTATCTCAGCGCCGATCCTTTCTCTGCAAACGTTTTTATAACAAAATTGTACAACCCACCAACAAGCTGAACAGTCTCATCCCTCCTAAAAGAACACTGAACTATAACCTGAGACGAGCCAATCCCATTTCTGTCCCAAAATGTAGAACCGAACGTTTTAAGAACAGTTTTATTGTAGCCGGCACGAAGGCGTTTAATGACGAGGCTAAGTTTAAATAGTAATTCTTACAATTTTAAAGTTTTATACTATTTTATATCTTTATAATCATAGCGATGTG
>JANSTQ010016457.1:1362-16393 GCA_026167885.1 Bergia puertoricense | reverse complement strand
AATAGGACTAAATGGACACTCGGCTCTCAGCAATGGCATATCGCCTTAAAATGAGGCATTAAATATATTGTTTACGAAATTCGGTTGTTTTGCTATCTGTGTCTAGTTTTATAAGTCAGCCCAGAGAAGCTTTAAATATTGGGCCGTGGAGACTGCCATCTTGAAAACTACACTCGATGACGTAACAGCCATGGACTCGCTTGTTCAGCATATATGGATTGCCAACTGTGTAGCGTTCGACATTTTCAAGGAGATCTTCAAACAGTGACGTCAATGAGTGCAGTTTTCAAAACAGCGGTCTCCACGATCTAAAATGGCGGATGAGTAGCAACTTCTGAGGGCTGGTTTGTAGAACTGGACACAGATAGCAGAAAATTAAGCCCTTGATGTCCACCAACAATCCACGTGTCCCCTTAACGTCCATTAGACGTTAATTTTTACTTTATTTTTTGGCCCTCTCCTTAAATCCATGGTCGAAACGAATTCGCAGTTGACTCCACCGATACATTTCGCCGGATGTAGGTAAGATCGAGTTCGTAACATACTCTGTTTACCATTATCTTTTTAGTTCAAGAAACTCTGCTGCTTTTAGTCTTTAAAAACTTTGAGAATCTCAAATTGTGTATCAAGTATTTTTTCCAAAACTATTTCAACTTGTTTTGGCTGTTAGACTTACATTAAGAATGAGACGGTGAGGGTCGTAATACAAACGCAACAGTAATAAAAATTAGTACCGCAAAAAGTGAAGACAGAAAATTTCAGGTTGACGTGTGAAGTTCACTTGTTGACCGAACTAAAAATTAGTCGCAGTTTTGATTTTATGCCAAAATTTTTCGCAAGTCGACCTGTGCAACTCGAAGCCAATAGGCAATACAAAATTCCTAACTTGCGGTTTAACTTGCCTCAAATTTAAAAAAACCCCGCAAGTCACGAACTTTGTACTTGCTTTGGAATGCAGGTGCGAAGATCCTCCTTTAACCTTCCCGGCCTTTTCTACGCTTAACTTGGGAGAAACGCGAATCCTACACGTCCTCTGCAACTAGCTGCTTGGTTTGTCCACCGACTTGAACGAGTTTGTGTCGAATAGTATCAACAAATTTGAGCTCAAGTTGAAGCAAAGTTCTCTGATTTGCTTAAACCAGTGCAAAAGAACTAGCGAGTTGTAAGTCCTAGCGAGTTTAAACGCAGGTTTTAAGGAGATTTAGAGTTGAGTGCCTTGTAGTTGTACAGTCGACATGCCCGGATCCGTTTCGCCAAAGCTAAGAAGGAAAAAGTCCGGGAGAGACCACGATCTAAGCACCTGCAGCGATATGTATGTGTGTAAGAGGTCTTACCGTGTTGAAAACTACAATAAAATCTTACGAGATGTAATTGCATGTTTTAACGAATTAGGGTGGCTGCAATTTTGGCCGGAATCATTTTTTGTGGTAAACTAAGACGAAGAACTTATTTAAGAAATTTATATTACCTTTGTCTTAATTTTATTCACAGTTTCCAGGTTTCACTAATTACATCAATATCTTCGTAAATATTTAAAGTAAGCTGAGATTGTAGCGAAATTTTGAAGTGATCAGATGCATGCCCAGCTTGATACTAGTATTTTCCTAAAATCAAGCGGATTTGTACAGAGATCGCTTTAAATGTTTCAGGCGCACCCCGTCGGATTTCAAATGACAAAACTATCCACAAGGCTGGTATGTAAAGAGTTTCCGTGTTAGCTTTTTGATGTTATAAATTAAAAGTAGTAGTTCAGTAAAGAAAGGGCGAGTCAGTCAAAATCAACGATTGTTTCATGCGACAATTTCGAGAACAATAGTTTGGAGAAAATCCGGATCCGTAAGGCGTAACTTCTATTGATCATCTAATTGTGAGTTTGTTCAAATATGTTTTAAATGTACATCTCAGTTTGAGTGAAAAACAGAATTACCGCCCGCAGTTTCAGAGAACAGGTTTTTGTATTTGTCATAGATATTAAAGCAAATTATTTAAAAGTAAAAAAGTTTATTTACTAAAACGATACATTACAACCCTTTCATTACTAAAACATATGTGCATACTTGAATTTGCATTGCTAAATATTCTGTAGATCTGTGTATAAAAAAACTACTTCCGTCGGTTCCGAAAATTACACGCCAGTAAATGAATGATCGAGGTTTCATCCAAACGTCTTGTTCAAATTACGCCAGGGAATTAGCGAAATTACAATTTATTAGCTCTTGCTGTTTAAGTTTCAGTTGCAACGAAGCAAATGGCTTTCTTCAAAATAATGAACATTTGTTTTGATAAATGGTAAATAATTTATTCGTTCTGGGTAAAATATACACAGTCACAGGAAAGCACGGCGACGACGAGAACCAGGGTTTGTTACCATGACGACAAGCACGTCATTGTGACGCCACTGATTCTTTTGAATGGCGCTAGACAATTTCGGTGTACAACGAATTTGCAAGTCAAAAGAAAACTTTCTTGCATTTCTGTGTTGAAGAGATCAACAGCTGAGAAATGTTCATACTTTCCCGTCATGCAGTTTAGCTGGTAGGTCATGCAGTTTTCTCTTTCCTTCGGTTCATGCAATGCAAACACGTCCAGATATGTTGAGTCCGTTTTCTCGTCTTGTTTCTGCACATTCAAATTTGTTTGCTGACAATTGGATTCAGGCATTGTTCTGGTGAGGTTTGTGAGTTTATTAATCATGTGTATTTGTATCACAAAGTTATGCCGATCATTATAATTCGACCGTTTCAATTAGATTTGTGCCAAAGTTGTTGCTTAGCTGAGTTTTGGCTAAGTTTCCGAGTGAGCCTAGAAACGTACTGGCGCCATAAACAGCTTCAGCATTCGTTTTTGAAAAGTCTCCAAAAAAAACTGCCTCCAGTGTTTTTCTACTACATTACATGTGCTGTCCATAACGTTATTTGAATTGCTTTATATTCAGTATGAAAGGGGAAAAGTTGAACAATAACCGATTTGCACGTATTTTGACTCGCTGATTATCTGGAACTCGATTTGCCGGTAAGGAAAGGTTTGCTACTGTTACTATTAAAACGCGGAAAAACAGATAAACTCTTTGAAGCAAGCTAAAGCATCAATTATGTTTGAAACTGTAGGGGTGTTAAGCGATATCTCACTACTACCACTATTATTACTATAGAGTCTATTTGAATCACAGTGGGGAGTTTGGATATAAGGAAGGAAATTTTGGAGCAAAACATTGCTTACTTTAATATCGGGCAATTGTCAAGCAACGGCGGATCAGCTTTGTTTTACTAATTTTTGATTTGCTTTCGTTTTCACAGTTTGGTAGAATGAACTATCTACAGACAAAACGCCTCAAACCCAAAACGCCTGCTCGAAAAGCTTTGCGACTGTGTGGCAGGCTCGTAGCTGTAACTGTGTTTGTGAGCTGTGGTTTGCTCCTCAAGACTACACTTGTCGGCTTTTCGTTCGTCCAAGAAGGTACCGTTTTTAATCCTTCGAATAAAATAACTGATTTTAACTAACAAGGTAGAAAAATTAAGATAAAATGTACAAGAGATAGCCGCTACTGTTTGCCCAAGTCTTATGTCATTAAATATTTACCTCTTGAAAATGTCCATGAGGTAAACAGTGAAACACACTCAGTTTATAAAGTAAAAGGGACAGAGAAACCATTATATTTTGGAGGTTGAAGAGTCAAGAGGTGTAAATTTTCCAGTAGTTATTACGTTGTCTTCAGTTGGGAACTTATAAGAGTATTACAAGTAGTGGTTTCAAGCAGAATGTTTTGCTGG
Organism: Bergia puertoricense; assembly: GCA_026167885.1. Taxonomy (NCBI): domain Eukaryota; kingdom Metazoa; phylum Cnidaria; class Anthozoa; order Zoantharia; family Parazoanthidae; genus Bergia; species Bergia puertoricense. The sequence goes on along the minus strand of JANSTQ010016457.1, from coordinate 12,623 downwards.
CATTATGTAATTTATTTTCGACCGGCAATTATCGTTCTTACATCACTTCTTCTAAACAATTAAAGCTTTTAGTTTCAGTTTGCAAAATCTGTTTAGACCTCCGCATTTACCTGTAATATCAGAGATGAAAGCGTAAGTGATGTTCAACCACTGCATCATGTGTATTATAACTTTGCTTTTTATCATATGTACAAAAAGGGGGGGAAAATGTTGTTGTTAAGTGGAACCGAAGTAGATTCATAACTTTTATTTCACGAATCTCTGCTGCCTTTAGTCTTAGACAAGATAACGTTCATAGGCTTAAAATGTGTATCAAGTACACCCTACCACAACAATTGCAGTTTAATTTTGCTACTAGGTTTTCATTCAGTTTTGACAGTAATACAGCCCGGTAATACATATTAATTTCAGCCTGACGCATGAAGTTCACTGACACTGGTTGAGAACTGAAAACAACCACAGTTTTACGGCTTTGATTTTATGCCAATATTTCGATAAATCATCCCTCTGTCTAATAATTCATCAAACCCTGCAGCCAACAAAAATTCTATAAATATAATGACAAATGTGAAAACTGAAATGGCGTTTGAATAAAAATTATTGTACAAATGTCAAATACTCGCAAACACAAATCATCAAATGTCACATATTATTATAAATACACAACATAAAAACTTAGGTTTTGTTTTCCATATCGGTTACGAAAAAAACAACCAGCATTCATTTGACAAAAGATTAATAGAACCATGACACGAAATTCGTGTCTCTTTTTTAATTGCGGCTTTTCTGTTTAAAATGCATACTGCACTGTTTTTTCATGAAGGCTCAAACTGGGAATAATTTTATTAAAATTTGTGAGAAGTTATTATTAATATTATGTAATAGTAACACGGTTGGACATGTTTTCGACCTTTGTGTAAGAAAGCACAACACACTGTTTTCCTTACTCTCAAATTAAGGCTATGAGCAGCTTTTTTTATTAACATTTTTCAGCGAAGACAGTGAAAACGTTATCCATATATCGCTCAACGTGGTTGTTATTTTCGTAAATGTAGCGAGGAACGTCTTGTTCACGCTCAAATGAGATGCTGAAAAAAACAGACAAATCAAAGAGCAGTGCATGAACTGCGGTTTGTAAATTTTGATTTTCGTAATTAAACAGATTTGTAGAGATCTCAAGCTAGGGAGCTCTTTGTTGTACTGAATACTGACATTTTTATAACACGCAAATGCGTAGTCGAGTGAAGATACGCCTACGATACTAAAATATATCTTACAGGTTTTGTTGTTGTTTTTTTCCAGAAACTTGTCAGTTATATAATGTCTATTGATTATTGGCTCTTTTTAAATCTGGAAGAGTACATTTCCATTTATCATCTTTTACCAGAATAGTTAAATTTGTTTCATTTTGCGTTCAGTTCGTCGAAGAAAGACAATCGTAATTGTTTTGCTTCATCTTCCCCTAGTATCAGTGACTTTGTTTTACCTTTTAACAAAATATTAGATCGGAAATAAAAACTGTCGAAAATGGACTTGAACATCCCTTGATTGAAGCAGGTTCTAAAACTTTTTAGGACCAATATGACTTAAATGACTATTCGACGTGCTTTTTATGTTTTAACTTTAATCAGAAAAATTAAACCGCAGCACTTAACGTAAAAAAACAACAGAACCTGGAGCTGGCCTTAATCTGCGTTTTATCTTTGGTTGGAACCCTATAATCATTTTCAATATCCTGGCACTAATGTTGTGTAACACTGAAATTGAGTGCAAAACGCACGCACGTTATACTTATAGTAAACTATTTCACTTTAACACCGATCTTAAACTTGACTGATCGAGCTTCAAAAAGACATTGTTAAATTTTGATTTTAAGCATCAGGTTATTTTTATATAACTGACCTACTGCATTGGTTAGAAAGTACAAGCGCCTGAAGCGAAGATAACAATGTTTAGAAAAGCCTACCTGATTGCGGTAAACGGCCGCATAAAAAGTGGAAAGTGGAACTGCGGTGTTTAGTGACATATGTTGAGGTTGGTTTTATTTGTAGAACAAGAGAACAAAAGCATACTGTTAGGCGATAAATCTGCTTTCAGTTGTTTCAATGAATAATTGAAATATATTTTTGTCAATTTCACTGGTACATCAATATATGATTTCAATTCAAAATGAAATTTTGATTTTAATTTTCTTAAAAGAAAGAAAATGTGGCATGTGCAACCTTGTCCCAAAGGCTGTGTTTTTAGTCTTGCATGTTTACAGATATTTTATAAGAATTTAGCAAATTGTTCATGAACAATGTTTCGTTGATCAACAAAAGTTGATATGGTTATGTATTTCGCCTTTGGGTTTGGTTGAAACCTGACGTTTCGCGCGTTAGCCCTTCGTTCATGAACAAATCGAGCATTTATATTTCATTAAGTTTTTTTTTCATCCTTGACGCTGTGCTTGATTAAAAGAGAAACAATGATTCAGAGAAATAACCCTGATGACTGCTTAATTTATAGATACTATAGCCTGAAAACAAGCAATTGTTTGTGTGTTTAATCAATCTTTTCACAAGAGACAATGCAATTTGCGACTGACTGAATAACACAAAACAGTTTGTATTGTCTCTGTAAATTCCCGCCATCATGAAGGTTACAAATTTAATAGCGGTTTCAAGAGAAAGTTGTAAAACTTATGTTGTAATTTTTGTATTGTGGGATGGAGAAGAGAAAATATGATGTTCAACAAGGTATTTTCAAGTATGTAGAGGAATAAAATTGTAGTTTCGATAATGAACGAAACTGCTGTCAATTTTTGTTTACAATTATGCGAGATAATTTATCAGCGCGGGTCGCGGGTCGCGGGTCACGGGTCGCGGGTCACGGGTCACGGGTCTGGAAAAAAAACAAAAAATAAAACAAAACAACAGATAAAGGCCTTAAATTGAAGAATATTTTTTATGCTTAAACAACCTAGTTTAATGATTAAATAGTTATTTTCAAATAATTATATATGAGGTTCAAGGGAAACGAAACTAAACGTTTTCAAAGGTAAGATAGGTTTACAATGGCAAACCACTCTCTCTGAAAGTTGCTATTGCAGTGTCACTAAGGGAGCTGTCTGCTCTGATTATGCTGGGTGGTTTTAGTTAATCCATGGAGGGATATATACTGCTAATATATATGTCTCTCAACTTGCAATACATTACTGACAAGCCACACGCCATCTACAGCTTCCCACGCAACCAAAAACTTTTAGTGTGTTGCCAAGAAAGTGCAGTGATATTCTGCTTTTTGAACATTGCGAGCGAAAATGCAACTGTATTGATATATATGCTGTATCTTGCAAAAACCTCTATGCAGGTTAGAATGAAGCCAATTTTTTTTGCCACGATCGAATGTGTTCACAAATATAGATGGTGGATTTGCCGTGCTTTTGATTAACAAATAAAACGTGTTGCAAATTACGAAGAATGTTCACAAACGTCTGACATCCTATACCACTTAGCTCACCATCAACACTGCAAGTTGCAAGAGAAATTGTTCTCTTGGCAAAGCCTCAACGACACTAGAGGTCACTTTTGTACCCTTATGAGTTACGGGTTACGGATGGCTGAGGCTGAATGTTGAATTTTCCTAAAAATGTCCTTGATTTCTTTGGAAAATGTTATGTCTGTAACATACATTGAATCGCAGTTCATATATGTGTATCAACAAATGCTTTGCTATATCTGGCCATTTAGTAGTGCTTCTTTGTTCCATTTTAAAAATTTAGACAAATTAACGTACATGTATCTTTCTTAATCTCAACCCGAGGTCCGCTCTAATCATATTCTTAAATTTGGCATTTTTAGCCTCGAACGTCCTCATAAAAATATTCTTAAAAAATCGGAACGCATTGTCTCTTTTCTTTTATGCATGCATATATAACATTATAGTCCGTGGACAGAGACTCTAACTCTAAGCCGTTGGTTTAGTCTTTCGACGTTCTATCGGGGGACTCACACACTTCTCGAAAAGAGAAGGGTAATCCCGGCGTTGTGGTCTTTTAACTGAGGGTGCAACTTAACGTCTCAGACAGAAACCATTGTGAATAGCGGTCTGGCCAAGATCCATACACTTGTTGTGAACAGGTAGCTGCAAAGCCCCGCGTGGAGCACCTGTATATATATATGTATGTATCTGTATGCATCGATCAAAGCTAGTAAGGTGTTGTGTGTCTTTTTAATAATAAATCTAAACTTCATGTTTTCCTCCAAACGTAGACAACCCGATCTTCCATTCAAGACATCTTCTTTCCTCTGTTGCTTGGGAAAAATGTGACTTTGAGGTTGGCCATACCCGAAATTACTCGAACCAGGACACTTGGTGGGCTCCAGACAAAGCCTACGGATGGCTAACTCTGTATATCATTTGCGTGTTAATTATGTTTGTGGGTAAGGTATTTGCTGATTTCAAAATTAACTGAAAGACGTACCAAGGGTTCACTAGGGGGGGGGGGTACATGTCTTTCTTGGTTGGTTGTCGGCATTGCTTTATGGTAAATTTCGAAAAGTACTTTAAAAAATGTCTCGGTTAGATATGCATATCAAACTAACCTAAAAAGTACCCAGTCTTGGAGTATCGCCTCCAACCTAAAGGTGTCAAGCGCCATTTTTGTGTTTCTACTTCAGCAATAACTGAACACAATTTCCAGCACAATAACGGATGTATAATGTTTTTAGAACCTTTTACCTCTATAAAATATTCAAATAGTCGTTTACCAAACCAGTCTCCTAACAAAATACTGTTATATTCAACCCAACAAAATGCGGCGAGCACTCTCGACTTCCATACGTAAAGAATACCCTTCCCCTCCCCTCCCCCCTCGCTCCACCCCCTTTGGAACTAATAAAACGGAAAATCGTTCTTGCAATCCATGAAAATAAATTTTTAATCTACTAATCCTCCCTCAGTTCATAATAATCAGTTTTTATGTACTCTTATACAATATCGTTTCTATTTAAACCTACTTTTAGCACTCGCCATTATTTGTGACGATTTCTTCGTGCCGTCCTTGGAAGCAATATCAGAGAAGTTGGATTTGTCTGAAGATGTAGCAGGGGCCACATTTATGGCGGCTGGTTCGTCGGCACCCGAGCTCTTCACCTCTGTGGCTGGTGTCACGGTTGAGAGCGACGTGGGTGTTGGTACCATCGTTGGGTATGTTCAACGACAAGCACGATTTGTTCGCCGCTGTCGTCTTCTCCAGGGTGGCTAAGGACCCCTTATTTTCATATACCCATATTTGTCCAAGATTTCTGGCTTTTCCTAACTTTGTTATCCTCAAAAGTTGGCTTTTGCGAAGGTCCTTAGCACTGTTGGTTCAAAACAAAAACTTTATTTATGAAGAACACGGATGGTGTCAGTTTGTTTCGATCGATGTATATATAAAGAACTCATTTTCATTTCTTGTGCTTTAAGAAATTGCAACTGATAAATTAGTTCTGGTTGGTTTAATGTGCGTGCAGCTTAAAAAGTGTATAAGAGTTTTAAAACTAATTTTAATTTAGGAAAACTACAAGTATACAAATGAATGAGCATCTTCTAAACAAGTACAGGGCAAGTTGAAAAAACAATTTGTTCGTGGATTCTCGTCAATCTCTATTCGTTCTTCAAATGTAAAAATAATGAATGTTCTTTAATGAAAAATCTCCACGTCACTTTTTAAACTTGTGAGATTGAAAACAAGAAAGATGAAATGATCTTTCGCCGGCCTTAGTAGCTGTTGCTATAGTAAGAACTAAAACTTAAAGTGTTTGAAAAAAAGTAAATAAAAAAATGTTGTGAGTAGGGATTGTTTTACACTTTTTCGTGTTTCATGCATGGAAATAACTTTCCACCGCGGTGTCGACAGAATTTTGTATCTAATCGACCCGACAGCTGTTGAAGACACTGGATACTAGCTAGTCCCTGAAGCATTCTTTATTCTTATTTTCGCTAAATCGGGACCTCAAGACGTCACACAACAGCAAAACACAGACTTGCTACACTTAGTCGACTCACAACTGACCAAGAATAAGAACAACAGCCGGTTTATCACTGATTTAACTGTTGATTTTTTTATTCTTCAGGAGCGCTGTGTTCAACTTGTTGGTCATCATTGCGCTAACAGCTGCCTTAGCAGGAAAGGTACATGTACAATAATAGAGAGTTTTACTTTTAGATTCCCGTTTGAAATTGCAGTCAGAAGTAGAATAGTTCGCCCAAACAGTTCCTATAAAGTGGGGAGTTTCCCTAACCCAATGCTGTTCTATATCTCCTTCTTAAAAAGTAGCCAGCTCCAAGCTCAAAGATGGCTGCTTTTACTTTACAGGTTTTACAGTTGGATTGGAGACCGCTGTGCCGTGACTCGGTGTGCTACGCTCTCTCAATAGCCGTTTTTATCTGGTTTTCGTGGGACGGCAAATTTGAGCTTTACGAGTCTGCAGTTCTACTTGTGATGTACATTTTATATATCGTTCTTATGAAATTTAACTACAAGCTGATGGACATAATGTCAGGCGTTGGGTGAGTGTTGTTTTCAATTATTACAAATGCAAGAACAAAGAAAATCAAAGTAGGAACTTTGCAAATTTACTATGCTCTCTCTCCTTCAGACCAAAAGGAGGCCAAATCAGTCCTCAGGCAACAGAAACAACACACATGGTGACTGAAATTGAGTCGCCGGTGGAAAGCAAAGGTCTTGATGGGGCACACGGTACACCTGCAGGAAAACTACCCCCAATAAAACAAACAGTAAGCTGCTTCCTTCATAAACTGTACTCAGCAAATCTCGTACGGTGCAGAAAGGGGTTAACCGTTATGCTCGTATTTGTTTGTCACGAATTGTTTTCACGTATTAATTACAATTCCAAAATCTTAACTAAAACATCAATAAAGCTATTGTTTTAATAACAAGATTTAGAAATCAGCATCAAATGTATTTTCTGAATGTTAATTCTATGCCGATACGATGACTAATTTTTGAGATAAAACGTGAAAATTCATAAAAACCTACATATTTTGGCAAAATTGTATTGATACAGACCTTTTTTGGCCGCGATCTTGTGGTATTTGGTTTTGGTGCACCAACATCTAAACGACAGTAAACTTTTTGAATATTGTCTATCCAATAGTTTGGTTATGAAGTGCCTCATTGCTTCAAATTTCTGTCTTATGTACATGCAGAACAATAAATTATATAGCATAATTGTAATATTCGTATTTACAGATAAATGTTTAGCAAAACATGCCAGCACGTGATATGCGCAATAATATTATTTGTTTATTATTTATTTTCCGTTACTTGTCCTCCATCTAAAAAGACGATTCTTGATATTCTGCTCTGTCGTTCACCTGCAACTCGAGTTCTTCAAGCAGTTCGAACAGCGATCTTTCGTTTAGAGAGTCATGTTCTGCATGATTTCAGGGGACAGAAAGCTCGATGCAGTGTTGCTAACCTACACCAGGTTCTTTCGGCTTCAATGGACTGGAATTTGATCAGTATTTGCAGTAATTAGCCATGATCTTTCGTTTTAATTCTTAATATCCTTTGATACTATACGTTATTCTTAAATGTAACACAAGTATAGTATGCAAAAAAACAATGAATAATTTGAAAAGAAATTGACAAACGTACACCAAAAATGCAGGTTTCCACGACAATAGAGACGGTTGCTTATCTATCCGAATGGCCTAACAAACTGTTTTGGACACATTTTGGCTGAAAAATAAAAAAATCGATCCGACTTGTTATTTCTCGACGGGCATTTCGCCTGCCAGAGTTTGACTGTTTTGCGATAATGTTAATACTTTGCAGAGCAGTCGCATGGACCCAACAAGACCTCGCTCAAGCAGCCACCTTAACCCGCATAAGCACTTTGCTCACGCACACAAAGGCGAATTATCCAGATCATTTGTAAGTATTGTGGCAATTCATGTTTCCAAGATTTTATTGGTTCACGAAATAGTATAATAACATATGTAGAACATACTGGTGGTGATAATAAATTAATAATATTTTGTTATATCGATATAATTAATATATCAAATAAATTTATAATTTTAGTAATGGTAATAGGACTGAGTGGAGTCCAATTCGGTCTGTAATCATTCGAGTGACTAAACAAAATTGGACGAGCGCGTAGCGCGAGTCTGATTTGTTTAACACGAGAATGATTACAGACAGAATTATACGACACGAAGACATATTACCGATTTATTATAAAAATTACAATTTCTATAAATAAATGAAAAGTTCCCTGCACTGGTTGGCGAAAACGTGGAACTGTTAAACTTGAGGAGATTGTTGACAAGGGCAAGGCAAACTTGCAGTTGTTTTGTTTCAAAGGATGTGGCATTTCCATTGGAAATACAAAAACGTATTTGAGTTGAAGTCCATTTTATATATTAACGAAATGTTGCTGTGAAAGAAAAATTCTCAATTTTGTATTGGCCACAGTGTTTTTACTAACCATTGATCGTTTTCTTGTTGCTGATTGGTCAGAGAGCCAAGAACTCTGATTATGATTGGCTCATTCAACTGTCCGATTTCAGAGTCTTGTAATCGGACAGTATCGGATTAATGATTTTGCTGGCAAATTAATAAAAATAATTGAGTGTTAATGAGCCAATCAGATTTGAGGAAATTGCAATTTTTATAATAAGCGTTGTTATTGGGCCTTAATGATGAAACGTGTTTTGTCAAAATAAGTAAAGAAACGGTTTTGCTTTTTACACATTCAAATTTGTATTACCTATTCATTCCAACTCCAAGATTTCATTTAGCGTTATATTGATAATTTTTGGTCTATATGTCCTTGTTTTTTTTGTATGTGTAGTCTTTGTTATTTATTTTTTCTGTTAATTTACACAGGGTCCCAAGACCACTGAAAATTGCTACATCAGTATGTGACGTGGACACTCTGTTTTAAAAATAAACAATAATAATAATAATATCAATAATAGTAATCATAAGTTATTATTAGTCATTATTAGTTTAACTATTATCATTGTGACAGTTAAAGTCAGAAAATAATGATATATCAGATAACGAGACTACCTTATAGAGCTAATTTACCTAGTTTTGCTTCTGCATAACTTTCTTTGTTATATGTAGGTACTTATATTCTTATATTTCTACAGTGCTAGAAAGACAGTGTAGACAATATTGAGCCGAGGCAGGTACATTGACTGGTAGCCGCTACATCAGGAAATATCGGTCACATAGGTACAAGGAGGCAGTTTATAACATAATCTTCGTGTGTTTCTTTCTTTGTAACTATATACTTGTCGTGGTTATACGTTCGCATAAACTTTTTATTAAAACTGTTTGCTACTAAAACTGGCAATTTTTAATGGTAAATCCTGTTTTTACTGGACGATGCCAAATTGCATTCTCGATGTTCTCATCTATGTTTCTAGGCTATAGCTCAAGCAGATAAATAGTCCAATTTGGAGTGTTTTTCAGGCAGTTTAGTACAGAGAAAGAAACGTTTCCAATGCTTTATTAATAAATTCACTTTCTTTTTGACACAAATCACGCCTTCAGACAAATTTATCTATGGGACGTAGCCAAAACTCGTCACAACACATGCCTCGGCTCTCAATTTCATTTCCAATACTGAGAGATCTTAAACACGATGATATCAAGGTACACAGACGAAGTTCAGCGGGACATAGCCATGAACACCACATCAGGATTAAGTCCATTGCACAGGGGCAAGTACTGAGAGAAATGCGCCGACGGTCAGAGATGATGAGAATAGAAGGAGAAGCTGCTCAAACTCCCCCTCCCCCTCCCCCTGCGGTGATTGTGGTGCAAGTGGAGGCAAATGGCAACGTGTTACCTCCAGAAGATGGACATCAATCACGGCCAGAGTCTACCATATATGAAAAGACGGATACTAAAACCATCGAACTGGAGGACAATGGAGCAACGATTAGGGTGTTTCCATGTTTAAAGCCCATTTCTGCAGAATATCCCGAGTATCCAGAAGATGAAAAAGGTTGCTGGATAACGCTGAAATACCTTCTTGGTTGGCTTTTGTTCATAGTCAGCTTTCCATTCATCTGTGCATTTACCTGGACAATTCCAGATTGCTCCAAGCCACATAACCGCAAGTACTTCATGTTGTCTTTCCTTATGTCCATTATATGGATCGCGATTCTTAGCTTTGGTATGGTGACTCTAGTCGGAAGATCAGGGTGCATCCTCGCTGTGGACAAGTTTACCATGGGACTAGTAGTTGTGGCCATTGGGACAAGTGTACCGGTTAGTATATCGTCAATGTGTCAAGTGGGTAAACTTTAACCAACTTACTTAATAACTTAGGCCCTTAGCCCCATGTGGATTATAGACTATCAACTATTGTTATCCAACGTACTGGTACTGCGTGACGTTGTATTCCATCTCAGATATGGCCTTCCATTCCGAAAGTCTTGTCGTGTTAAAGAATTTGTAGTGGATGTTTCCGTAACATACCTTTTTCACGGGGCGGGATTGATGCCTCACTCCCAACACCCAACTTGGAGGACCAGAGATCACTCTTGGTCTGGCCTCTACCCTTTGACCTGTCCGGAATGTGACCCTCCTACCAGGAGTACTAGACTCCCGTCGGCATAATTCTCAGGGTCCCACCGTGATAAGATGGTGACCCCATAAAGTGAAAAATTTATCCAAGAGTACGCCAAATTTTAATTTGTGCTTTCTCATCAAGGAATAGTTAGTCCGGTATTGATGTCAATTCAATTTGAAACATATCTCGGAAGATGAATTATCGATCGAATCAGTAAGGAAACCCATTTGTGAAATCAAATTGTAGTCCTTCGACTAACCCACCCTCGAAGAACCGGGCCCAGGAAGAATCTTGTGTTTCAAGACACTTTGACTGGAGGCTTTAGGTTCCCGTCAGTGCAGAATCGCAGGAAGTCCCAGGGACTCCACACAGCCGGTCGAAGTGGCTTCCCAAGTGGTTTTGGGGGATCACACTAATGGTATAAGTCAAGTTACACCTCCCCTCTCCTCGCAATCCCGATCACTATTTTCCCAGGGAAATCGCCTCAATTTTGTAGCAAAGTAGAGCTATATAGAGGAAATACAAATATGGATCATATATACGGGATAAAGTATCGGGTGATAAGAAATGTCTTGTTTGTTTGTTTGTTTGTTTGTTTGTTCGTTCGTTCGTTCGTTCGTTCGTTCGGAAACAAAGAAAAAAACCTGATCCGGTGGAGGTTAACATTTTCAAAGA
>JANSTQ010016346.1:0-16398 GCA_026167885.1 Bergia puertoricense | reverse complement strand
GTTCAACGCTCCCCATTCCCCCATCCCCCACCCCCGTGTCAGTTTAAGGGTTAATTATAAGAGTGTTGAGCCTGAAAATGCCAAATTTAAGATCATACTAACAGTAATTCAGGCTAAGACCAAGAAAAGACGTTTATTTTTATAAATCTGAAAAGTGGTACAAAGAACCGAGAGATTTTTGCAAACACGGGGAACAGCGCATTAGGGTATATAACTGAACTGATGATGTTTGCAATGTATGCAAACACGAAATCTTCAAAAAAAGCCCTCAGCGTCAGCCCAAACATTAGACTTTCTTTTAGTAACAAGCTTTTTTTAAAAAAAATAAGAATCGATAACTTTTATTGAGGCTTGGGCATTTCATCCTTTAGTTGTTTTTAAATTGCTCCATTTTCTCTATTTTATACTAACATTGCTCTACTTTAACAAAAACACTGACAAGAACACAATCTCGTTCCTAAGGTTTATGCGCTGTAAAATAAATGTTGCGAAAACAATAAAACTTTCAATTGGTGTTTTAATCAAGTAACGAATTCCAATGTCGTCTTGAAACAATGTTATACATGCAAGTCTTGGAGACGAGAGAGCATTATCTGAAGAGGGCAAGGAGTTGCCGAAACGTCACAAGGACAACAAGAAAGAAGTACTCAGTGGAAAAGACGGTGTGAAGGAGAACTTGATAAACAATGTTACAGTTCCGAGTCTTGTTGCAGCCCCACTCTTTCCAGCCTCAATTTGTTCTTAAATTGTTCTTAAAATTTGGGCGATCTAAGCCTTGCTTTCTTATAGTGAAAAAACGTGTACATAAAAAGAGCGTATTAACATATAAGATAAATTAATACTGTGTTTTTCTCATTTGTTTAACTCACACTTGACCTGAAAAATAAATTAGCCCTTTGACCGTTGAAAACAGCTTTCAGATCCTAATTTAAAAAGTCTACACTTTTCTATTTTAAGTTATTGCGATGTACGTTCCAATTGTTTGCTTGGAGCGGAGAGCTAAAAAGATGCGAGAAGAGACAATAATTTGACGTATTTTGGACGCCTACTCAAATGCGAAATATCCAATATCCAATTCACGCAACATTAAAGCTAATTATTCCGATATTATAATAGCCAGGAAGCGACACAAGAATGAGGGATTGTTCTTTGAAAAAGTGAAAGAGACACACCAAAGAGTACTCGCGAGTATTAATAAAGAGACCCTCGAAAAGTGCTCATTCTGGCTCGCAAACTGAACAGAGGAACAGGAAAAAAGTTTTTTCCTTCCTCCCACTAATTGCTAAAAGACGAAAGGCCTGGAAGTTTACAAATTTTGTTTTAAGCTGTATGGAACCACATCCTTATGACACAAACAACACAAAACGATAGTTTCCTGTGAGCAAAATTTTTCCTTGTCCATGAATCAAGTGTTTTGTTTTGAATGGACCGTGATGTTCTGCATGTAGTGAAGTACCTGTCTTTAGGTTCCATATGAAAACAAGCCTTGAATAACTCTTGTGTATCAAACTAATTGGCAGAGATGTAAATTAATCGAGTGTTTATTCGCTTCTATAATTTCCAATCACTTGTCTACAGAGTTATGGCAAAGCGTCAACTTAAGTGTTTCTAAATTATTCAAATACTGGGCCGGCTTTTCGTTTACTCTGCGCAACGCCCCTACTCCCTAGCTACAAAACGCAACAAAAACCGGTTTCATAGATAATTGTTATAGTACGTGGTTGCAAAATTATTGAAAACAGAAACACATTTCAGTGTACAAACTACAAAATGCTATATATACAGAAAATGCAAGCTAGAAATGCAGAGACTTAGTTATCGCACGATCTCACCGAATACTGTCAGTCTGGCTAACAAGTGACTGAGTATCAAAATACTATCGAACTCTGTGTCAAGGCGAATAGAATAGACAATCCAATCTGTTATTTGTCATAAACAAAAGGAGCCAATAAAAATACGTTGTGTGGTTCACATTTTTATTTTTAACACACCCACCCACCGAAAAATAGATTGTCAACCAATTTGTGGCAAAAGTTGCTGGAAATAAAGTGAATCAACAATAATATTTTGTGCAGCTCACATTTTCATTTTTCAGTCTTCTCATTCTCTCCCTTTCTTCTCTCTCACTCCCAAAATGTCAGCCAGTTTGTGACTAAGGTCTCGTCACTGTCAGCGGCATAAAATAATTCAGAACTTTACACTGTGAGCAGAGACCTAAATGAACTGAAGTGTTGGGATTAATTTAATTTATGGCACATCTGTTTTAATACATACGTTTAATCAAATCAAACTTTTAACCAAACTTTGGGGAGGAATTATAGTTTCAGTTATAAAGAAACAAATAGAGTCCTTTGTGATTTTATAAAGTAGTTTGGATTCTGAGTCGTCAATTCTGCATTATGGTGACGGCTAAATGGGAGATAACATATTCCTGTATTGGGCATAGGTGCAAAGCTTGTTAAAATAAACTCCAGTGCTTCATTTTGCCCAATTCAGTACACTGTGTCTCTCTGTCAGAATTTATCATGTTGCACATGCTTTCAAACGTACGCTTCTTAAGCTGTTCATGATTTTCCATCGAAAGTTTGTAAAAGGAGATCAATATGTATCATTGTTATTATTTACTTATTTAGATCTAGCTTAAAAGTCAAATTTACCTAAGCACTTATACACTCTTCTAACTAAAATAATGAATCATGAAAATTGGAGAACCGGTGATCTAAAACGTTTGCATGGATAAAAATGTTTAGAGATGTGTTAGTATTTCATTACAGCTCTCCGGATCTCTTGTACACTGATTAAAACGAAGGAAAGTGGAAGGAAACGTTAAAATTCAGACAACACTTTGATGTATTCAACAGAGGTGTTCCGTCCTCAACACTAATATTGGTGAAATACGCTGTAGAAACACACCCTTCAGTCATCATTAGACATTCAGCTCATAAACTTTAAGCAATGTATCATTACGCAAACTGCAACAATCTAGTGAAAGTGATGCTACAATTACAATGCAGTAGCAGTATCGAGGAACAAAAAATGTTGGCGAAGAACAGAAAGATTGCAGAATGAATCAAGTGTCTATTCGCCTACAAGTCATTTAGGAGCATAAATGTTCCGGCTCTAAAGTTACACGACAAGAACCCCATTTCGCATTTTTACCCTAAGTGAGGTAATCAGCTAAAATTTTGCCCATTCCCCAGTGACTTGCCAGTAGTCAGCTGGCATTTCGGCAATTTTTTAATTTCTATTTAATTACTTAAAAGTAATTAGTAAAATGATACCAAAATAAGCTATCAGCGTTCAGTTAAAATTTGCACCAATTCTCCAGTAAACAGTTTTAACTTAGGGTACTGCCTTGTACTACTAATTGATCAGTTAAAACCTATACGGACCTTCCATAGTATTTATGAGAAACAACAGCAATCGATGATAATTATTACTAACCTTAACTTCTTCTCAGTTTAACAGGAATTAAACCTGGCTCTCTCTGTTCAATCTGTTTTTGTGTAGCTAGAGCGGTGCTCCTTCCTTCAGATCAAACTTTGCACTATGCAAGTTGTGAGGGAGCAGTCTACTTTTATCTCCCCAGGTTATACAGCTAATGCTTTGTTTTTTGGAAAGCACTTAAGAAATATTGGCTTTGTGGTAATTGGTTAGGCAAGAGGATTGAAAACACTCAATAAATGAATTGACGCTGATCCACACTTCTACAGAAAAATGTTTTCCGCCTTTATCCGCAGTCCGTCAACTGGATTGTAAATCACAGAGAAATGTGTCATTCTGTTCGAACCAGCTTCTTTAAAGGTATCAAACTCAAAGTAACTGTTAACAGGAACAAAACTACAATCTAATAGAAAAAGAAAAAAAACAACAACTCTGACTTCCTTGCGTGCTTAAATAAGTTTAGTCAAAGCTCTAGTACTTTTTAATAAGCCACTTCACCATCTTTCTGTAACGTAGACAGTAGGTTCCAATCTCAACAAGGGGGGCGGAGCACGTCACAGATGAAAAAATAGCATTTAAAAATAAAGGTAAAAAAACACCAAAACCCTCACGCGCACTTCCGCAGACGCACGAATAACAATTTATAAAATGTGACTATGTTACGCGAGCGCTCATTGGCTGTCTAGCGTTAAACAATGACGTGCTGCGGTCTCTTGGCCGAATTTTTTCCGCGTCACGTTGTCGTTTCCAACGCATTCTTTTTGTTCTTCATTCCTCCCGCGAGATTTCAATAACTCGACTGGGAAACAACACGCGTTCTCTCTTTCTAAAACATGTTAATAGTACAAGATAAAAATTTAGCTTGCGTTTTTATGCACTTAGTGTTTGCTGAAGCTTAAAATATCATAAATCTTAGCACAGCTTTGTTTTTGTGATTAACTATACTTATAAATTTCCAGTTCACCAAATTTTACTGACAAAGAAAATATGCCAGACTATTCATAAAGCGACATTAACGTCGATAAGTCTGTTTCTACCTTTTAGTGCCAAAGACATTCAAATTTAAATTACAAATTCAGCTAATATTGCGCGCACGAAAACAAAAAAATAAATCATGATTCATGAATATTCAAACGAAAAAAAAATGTTGGTGTAAGTATGACACAAGTTGTGAAAGATAGCAACAATCTATTGGCCCTTTGCAGCTCGACATCACATGCATGGTAAAAAGTTCGCCATACTTGAAGGCGAAAGAATGTGACAAACTCCAACACAGAGCTCCATCAACTAGAAAAGCGTGAGAAAAGCGTGACTTCACGTTTTTCTAATTGATGGAGCTTTGTCTTGGAGTATGTCACATTCTTTTGTGTTCCAGTATGGCGAGTTTTGTACCGTGTGATCTCGTGCTGTAAAGGGCCTAATGGGGTAAACAAAAAAATGTATGTGTCTCTTGTTACCCGACCGATCTCATAAAATGCTATTTCTATAAACTTGCTACCTTTTAACTGTATTACTGACATGACACAACTTTTAAGTACCAGGCAGAGTGAATAAAACCAAAGTTTTTCTAAACGGCTGACCTTAAGTGCGCAGGCCTGCTTCCTTAAAATATAGTTGACCATGATTCGGGTCGTATCCGATCAAACAGTTTTGACTTTTATCAGTTTATGAACAAAAAGTACTTCATGAACAAAATGTTGATGAACAGTTTATGAACAAAGTGTACTTTATCTACCCTTTTTATAGATATTTATATATTAAAGAAATGTTAAGATAAAAACTCTACAGTTTATTAAGTCCGACCGACAAAACCTAATTTTTTTAATGGTATGACAGGAACCACATCCATTTTGTTTGTTTGCTTGGCCTTGGGAAGCCATGGATAATGATAGGAAGTTGTAAGGATATTAGGCGCAAGTAAGAACAGTGCAGAATAACAAGGGTCCTTGAGAAAGGAAAAGGAAACATTTTTCTTTTGACACTCCTTTCTATCTGGCTTTCTCTCTAGTCTGTTCCGTTCTCACTTAGTTTTTAAAAAAGGACCTCATCACAGCTTTGCGCATGCGTAAAAATTTATGGAAAAGAAAAGGAAGTTTCAAGAAACAGGCACTGTTCTAAATCTATTCAAATTTTTCAAAATTCCGCATGGTATTGATGGTATGTTTTAGGTGGTCTCTCTCTTGTTATGAAACATCTTGATTTATCAGGTTCCGGACCGAAATGCAAACGTATAAATTAGTTTTAAGTACATCTAACCTTGATTGGAGTGATTGATCAGTAGTCGCCTTTTGGGTAGATTTTGGATAAATATCATACAAATGTAGCTTCTAAAAGGGAGAAAACTCAATGGTTCGGCTGTAAAAGAAATATTATTAAAATACTGGCCCCTCCGTTGGGCTTGTGTCGTACATAACCTGTATTTTCTTAGTAATATTTAACAAAAGTGTTTTCTCGCTGGTTCTTCAGCGATATTGCAAAATATTACTATAATAACATAAATATGACATATACGTGTTCATTTATATAAGTATACCAACGACATCACCAGCTTTACAATATATGATAATTTTTATATTTGACATAAGTCACTCGCTTATACTGAGGCATAGCCGAATGCCACTTATATGCTCAGTGAAGTCAACAAGACAAATCTTTTCTGTTTATTATCAATTTGATTCATCTGATCACTTATACTGGAAAATAATATTAAGAATATTGAGAATTTGATCATTCATTGAAATGCAAAGTTCTTACATAAAATAGTAAAGTGTGCTTGTTTCTTTATAAACATGTGATGTTGGATATCTGTATAGGCGGTGGACATCTATTCCTTAACTTCCCCTTGTCTCTTTATAAATATGTGATGTTGGATATCTGTAGGCGGTGGACATCTATTCCTTAACTTCCCCTTGTCTTCATTGAATAACCGACTGTTATAGTAGACCGCTTCAAATGAATTCGTGGCACAATTAATCAAAAACTTCAACCAAGAACACTGTAGTTTCAAGTTTTCAAAATATTTTGAAACTGGAAAATAAAATCATGTGGTTTTGAGCCGTTGAAAATACATGTTATAAATACATGATTTCGCTCATCGATAAGTCAGCCGTGGCTATTTTGTAATATAAGCTTTGAATTGTTTAGTTTCCTCTTTTTCCCTTGCGAGCAGAAATAAACGATGCATCATTTATTTGATGAAAAGTTACTTAAATTGAAACTATTTAACAATTATGCCCCGAAGTGGAGGTGACTAGTGGTTGTAAATATCGGCTATCGCTAGACACCGACACTGAGGGAGATAATAGTTTTAGTATTAACCAAAGAGGTTATTTCCATTATTTTTGCAACAAAAACAGTGAGTGAAAAAACACCTCAGTCTTACGTACGTCTACCTCTCTCTCGCGCGCTCGTTTCATGTATGAGCTAGTGACCGAAATGAATAGCACAGGATATTCGGTGTCTGATGAACCAATCAGAACTCGCGAAAAGTGCTATTCACCTGTTTGGTTAATACTAATAAAACGTATCTTGCAATTCGATGATGCAAATTTTTAACGTCTTTGTTTGCAGCAGATTTCCTTTAGCTGTTGCGATGAATCATCACTAGACATTAACAGCACTTTTGGAAAAGACAAAGTTCCTATGGTTAGATCCTATGCGTATTTGAGAGCCATTCTGAGATCTTCGGGTTCCTTTGAAGTGAATACACTGATAGCTTATACAACAAAGGATTAAAAGTGTTTTTTGGTTTATTGTAAGGACTCAGAAATTCTTTGATTCATTGGTTATGTTGATAAGTGTGGAGAGCATACCAAATGAAAGTAACTTTATTTGCAACCTATTAGCAACAATTTATTCCTTGAAAGTTTGATATAATCATATTTGAAAAACTACAACTTGAGATATGTGGAAAATGATTGTTGGATGCCGGTAACTCTAAAGTCACCCGAAACTCGGTTGTGGAGCCTAAATTTGGCCGCGCTCCCATACTTATCACCACTTGTATGCAAGTTGTCAAGTACTTTCAGTTATTTATCTTTTGGACAGTGAAAAAAATAATCTAGGCTAAACAAAGCATTATAAATATCGAGAAAATTGAGCCATAATATTAACGTATGTTAGTTTATAACCTTATCGTATTATTTAAAACTAGGCGTCATAAATCACATTGTAGTACAGATTTATCTATTCTCTCAGGGACAAATTACAAATATCTTTATCGGCAATAAATCGCATAAGGGAAAAATAAAGTTATCAGTGGAAACTCTGTTTAAACTAGCTTGGCTAACTAGAGTTCCTGTAAAATATTTGTTAAATAAAAATAAATAAAATTAATAATGGTAATTTTAAAAACTCGGTAGTGGAATGCAATATGGTCTGAAATCATACGCTTGATTTCAAAATCGAACGAGCGCGCAGCGCAAGTTCGATTTGAAATCACAAGTATAATTTCAGGCCTAAATTGCATGACATGAAGTTCAATTACCAATTAATTATATCCATTAGTTATTTAAATTCGTGTCATCCATTATTCCTGTAATTTGCAACAAGAACATGTCCAAATTTTTACACGTTGCGAATTCCTTTTCTGCCGCGTTGTGATTGGCTGTTTTAACTTTTTCTGCGTTGTGATTGGCTGTTTCAACTTTATCTGCTTTGTGATTCGTCGCTCAAAACAGTGCAATTACAGATTTAAAACAATGCAATTAATTCTTTAATCACTGCTGTTGGGAACCAATCAGATTGCAAGAATCACCAGTGATTTCAAAATGGATATAATTAATTCGAAAATCAAATATAACTATGGTTTTGAAGAATATATGAATGGAATTCGTGACTTCAAGTTAAGTTCCGTGACACAGCTAATAGTTTCTTACCGTTAATTTCCTTTTGAAAAAGAACGTTGTTTTGAAAGAACAGAAAACCTGTAATATGTCCAACAACAATGAATGAAATGACCAAAAGTACTATTAACTTAACGCACTGCTATCACCAGATCACAAAAAGTGACAAGTTAAGCAAATCTTAAGCATAGCTGTTGTTGTTGAATTTGAATTAGACAATTTTGTTTAGATCTCAAGATATTTTGATTTCATAGTTTTGAAATATTTCGCAGTCTTGCATGAGCTTTGTTATGTCACAAGCGGAACACAATTTTTAAAAAATAATCGTGTTTGCCCTCTTATGCAATTGCCTTATGTAATCATTAAAACAAATACCAGGTGAAGCAAAGCACAGGCAGCCCAAGCTTATAATTCGTGTTTTAGAATACATTTTGAGTACGCTCTGTGCTGGACACCAACATATTATAAGACTTTCATGTATGGGAAATTTAATCGTTTATCCAAATTTCCACATTACTGCTAGTTGGATTGAAATAAAGTTTGCTTACCTCAAGTTATTCGTGTACTGTGTGTTCTGTGCGCGATTTGAAGCCTTTTGGAGCGATAAACCGGCGAGGAGTTTCCTCAGCTTGGTTTGCCTGTGAGGAAAGTTGTGCTGTTCAGAATTGTAGATAAAAAAAGACAGAGTTCGTCTCCATAAATTCACAACAGACCAACAATTGGATAAACGATTATCTGTACGAAATATCTCAGGAAAGACAGAAAACTGGGTGGACAGAAGTCAGAGCAAACTTTGTTGGTCTCAAATTATTTTTGACCAAAAAGCCTCGCGAAAAGTGTGTTCGGATTTAAAGTTCGTAAATAAGAAATTTCAAATAACCCCACTTCGCTTTTCACGTTGTTTGTATAAAATATACTGAACAAGAAACCACATTTCTTAACGTCGCTTCTGCGACAATTAACCGAAGTTGTTATCTGTAAATATAACTGAAGTGGTGTGAATGTGTCGGGCATGCCTCAAAAATCAAAGTTCTCTATTATTGAGAACTACGTCTCGTAAATCTTTCAGATAGATGAATGTATTGTTTCACGAGTATATAAGAGGAATAGTTACATGCCGTAGCCCGCTAAACTGTGCGATCAATCCTTTTTGCCAATAAACTGAGATATTTCATTATTTGTCGGTTTCAGTTTAAGCAAGCGAAAAAAGCTGCGGTTTGGTTTTCTGTATTTGGCAGTATCCAACAGTGCAATTACGAAAATAACAAGTCGTGAGACATGTAAGAAAAAGCATTCAACAGTACACCAGTCAATATCTAAAGCAGGGTTTTTTTACATCAAGAGCTTTGTGTTTTCTAAATGTGGACATAAATGTTGCCGGCATAAGCTAAATTTGATTTTCCAAGATTTTCTTAACATCGCAATCTGATATCGCTTTCCACATTTCAAAGGAAAAATCTAACAGGGATGCAAATTGAAATTCACTTCAAAAAACGCGTTTACTAATAGGTAACAGCTGACTAGGAATCATTAGGAGTGGGTCTAACGAACCACTGTTGGTTCAACGAACCTCCCCCCCCCCTCCTCCCCTCATCCTTGCCAGTTTAAGGGTTAATTGAAGTCGGTTATCGAAACGGCAAGTAAAGTTTGAAACATTCTGGCAGGTATTTATTGTGTTCATAGATCCGAATCGAATATGACACTTCAGCTCTTGAACATGAAATTTCAAAATGCAAACTGAAATCACGAACGTAAAACTTACATGAGAATTTTTTTTTGGTCTCACTACCTCGTCCAGGAACCGGATAAACAACATGTTTTCAGAAAAAAATGAAATCATCTTACCAGTCCATATTCTGCTAGTGGCTATGCATTCTTCCTCTCGACCTTCCTCTTGACTGTTTTTGACTGAGAGAAATTTGGAAGTCTTCGTTTTTCGTTATACTCTCGTTGACATGTCTAAAAAGTTTGATCATGTTACTCTGCCCGTTATCAATCTTCACTGGCTTCCCATTGAACAAAGAATTCACTCTAAAAATTGTCCTTATTACTTTGAAAGCTCTTCATGGACAGACTCCTAGATACATATCCCCATATATTCCCAATAAAATTTTTGACTGGTCCTCTATTTTTAGTAGGGCAAAAAAACTAGTAATCTGTGACGAAATTACAAACTTTTTATTTCAAATTATTGCACATTTAATTTACACGAATTCTGATTAACTAAAATGAAAATCATTGAAGACCCAACGTGTCCTTTTTGCCACAATTCTGACGAAACAATTTGCCATCTCTCTCTTTTTTGTAAAATTACTAACTGTTTTGGAACGACTTTAATTCCTGGATAATCTCCGCACTCAACTTCAATTGACTACTTTTAAAATCTGCTTTGGCAGAAACGTTACCAAACCTGACAAACTACTAAATCATCTTATCCTCATCGCCAAACATTACTTATACTTATGCAAAATCGCATCCAACCGTCCAATTTTTCCAAACTTTTTGTGTTTAATCAAAAAAGTGGAAAAAACGGAAAATCAGATTGCTTTCTCTAACAACACAGAAAGAAATGGAGACCTCTCATAAATAATTGTTAATGATTGCAAGAGAGATCCTCTACAATATATGTACTAAATAAGCCTAATTCTTGCTTTTAATGCAATGCTGTAAAATAACTGCCTTTCATCAGCTACCTAGTTGTAAACTATCATCCTTTAACTTAATCTACAATTGTCAATGTTAATGACGATGTGGAAAGTGTTGTAATAAAGATCGCAGAGTAAAATAAATTTTAAAGAAAACTTCTTCAGTATTTAAGCAATAATCACCAAATTTTGTGACTTTTCCCAAAATTTTTCAGAGAACACATTGCGAGCAATTTCTTTAATGTACTGAAGGGGACTATGTTTCCATGGCAACAACGTTTTCGAAGCTATGTTTGTCCAAAATTGGGATTTTTTACTTTTTTTAATGTGTTTATGCACGTTTTCATGAATTGAGCGCGAAGAAACATTTTTTATATTCTCTGGGTTCATTTTGTGTGATTAGTGACATTTTAAGAATCGCACAATACAATTTGACAAATCCAAGATGGCGGCTGTATGATGCCACTGTGACGTCATATGACGTCATACGTCCACCAAAGATAACTAAATTTGCTTAGATTGAGAAGTTATACATACCCTCCAAATTTCGCTTTGTTTCCTTTAATTGTTTCTGAGCTACGGGCCGCGGGCACTTTCTGTCCCCCCGTGACCAGGAACCCCCCAAAAGCCCGTGTAAGATGTTAAAATGTGGGCTCTGTTTTTGTGTATGTTATGACTGAATCTGTCTGTCTTGTGTTCTGCTTTTCAGGCAGGTCCTTCTCTATAGTTCCTGTTCCATTGCGCGCCTCTTAATTACTGAGTAGGGGTCGCCCTGTCCAGCATTCCTATTCGGGGTCTTCCGGGAGGCCTTCTTCCTTCCACCCTCCCTCTATGACTAGAGGAATAAGCTCGCAATGACGCAGGGAATGGCTGAGCCAAGTGCTCTGTCTTCTGTTGATGATAGATATAATGGCCCTCTCTTCCTCCACACGTCGAAGTACTTCCTCATTACATACTTTATCAGACCAAGAGATGTTTAAAATTTTTCTCCAGCCTCTGCACATCCTCTTTCCGCAGGGACCACGATTCGGCCCCATACAGTAGTGTGCTCCAGATGACAGTTTTGATAATTCTCTTCTTCAGATAGAGGCTGAAGGGTTTTGTCAGCAGTTCTTTCCTTTTAGAAGACGCATCCTTTGCCCGGGCTATTCTCGGTCGTATATCTTTCTTACAGTATCCGTCCTGTGTGATCAGGCTCCCGAGGTAGTTGAAGCTCGTTACTTGACTTAATTGTTTACCCTCAAGGAAAATCACGAATTCCTCACCAGGCCTCTTACTAATTTTCATCACCTTGGTCTTCTTGATGTTGATCTTCATCCCGTATTTCTCAGCGGCCTCCTGCATTTTATCCATTATGAGCTGTAGTCCTTCAACAGAGCTGGCTAATGTTGCTTGATCATCCGCATATCGCACTGTCTTGATGAGTCGGCCTCCCACTCGAATACCTTAGTTCACATCACTTAAGGCTTCTCTTAGCATGGCTTCGGCGTAAATGTTGAAAAGTATGGGGGACAACGAAGAGCCTTGTCGTGTTCCTCGGCCAATCACTGCTGGATCTTTTAAGCCATCTTTCATCTTGACTCTGGCCCTTTGCCCCGTATATAGTCTCGCAATCAGCCGCCGATAACGCCAGTTAATGCCTATGCATTTCAAAACTTCCAGAAGTTTCACCCAATTTACTCTCTCGAAGGCCTTTTCATAGTCCACAGAGCACACATACACATCTTGTTTGTCGTCGATACACCTTTCACTGAGCAGTCTCATTACCGCGATAGCTTCTCTTGTGCCGACTCCTTTCCTGAACCCGAACGTTGGTCGTTACTAATATAAGGCCGCATTAGCTTTGGGCTCCTATTCTGTTCGTCAACACGCGGAGAATAACTTTAGAGGCATGCACTATAAGGCTTACAGTTCTATGTTCTTCACATCTTGTAGTTTGCGGTTTCTTCTCAATACGTATGAGAACCGACTCCAACCAGTCCTCTGGCCATACTCCAGTCGTGTATACAGTACTGCAAAGCTCTACAAATGTATCCAATCCAACTGTACCGATTGCTTTCCACATTTCAGCTGGAATTCCATCCACTCCTTCCGATTTCCCATCTACTAACTGATGTATGGCCTTGCTAATTTCCTCCCCCAGGACCGCGGGTCCTAGGTTATCTACATCGACTTCTTCCTCTGTCTCTAACGGGATTTTGTCAGGTTTCTCCTCCTTGGCGTATAACTCTTCTATATACTCTTTCCATCTCCCCTTGACATCAGCTGGATCTGTCAGCAGAATTCCGTCCTTGCTGAGCACGTTTTCTTGTTTCTTTCTCCCTCGCTCCCCTTGGCATAGCTCCTTTATCTTAGCATACATCAGATCTGATCTTCCTCTTCTTTCCAGTTCTTTTAGTTCACTACACTGACTCTCCCACCCCTCAACGTGCGCTCTATCGGTTTCTCTGCGAAGTTCGTTGTTTAGCTGTAGTTGAATAAACATTCAAAACAAAAATTAATGTCATTTCTTTGTTCTTTTGACATGGCTGGATTCCATATTCACTGCTTGAAGTTAAATCAACCCAAAAAACTTCTTTTCTGCCAGTCAGTGTCTTGCAATAGCTGTTAATTTTGTCGTATGCACCCCAAGCATGGGTAAATTTAAATTATAAAGGTTCTGGTGCTGAAAGTAGACGTAAAGAAGATTCAATTTTTAATCAAAAGGTTTCGTCTACTTATTCGAATTAGAATAGACGAAAAGTACTTTATTTAATATTGCTGGTTTATTGTATAAAAGAGAAAATGTTAGACTACGAGTAATCCCTATTTTCCTCTTGAATCCGTCGAGCCGCAGAAAAGAAGTCGCGAATGCCCGGCCGGAGCGTGGAAACTGGGGCGAGAGAGACAAGAGTTGTCCAGTGTTCTCGCGGCGGCAGCCAAGCTATCGATTTTCGTCTCAAAGAACTCAAGAAGAAAAATAGGGACTACTTGTTGTCTGCGAAAATATGAACCCTCTTGATCCGACTCGTCCCGGGGGTTTTCAAGACACCTTTTAATCTACAAGTACAATTATTAAAACTACAAATCTGTCAGTTTCTGCACTGTGATTGGCCAAGAGAAGCAATCGTGCCAAACGCTTATTGTCGTTATCACTATCATTATCATTATCATTAGCCTGTTGTTAATAAGCCAAACGTGTGTTGCCATTCAATATCTTGATCATTTGTGTTGTTACGGTTCAAGAAATTGACACGACCTCGGTCATTTTCCCTTTAGTATTCTGGACACATACTGAAAGTGAAAAGTTCCGTGACACGAAGTACTAAGTATTCTGGTTTATTGCTAGTTCTTTTTGCTGTTTACAAGTCAATCATTTCAGCGCCAAAGTTAAGTTGTGGTAAGTGTTAGTCTCTGTTTAAAATCGTTTAATACTTCACTAAGAAGTCACAGTCTTCTCATCCACTCACGTTAGTTTTTATTTTCACATAACATTCCGGAACATGTTCAATTTATTCTCAAAACGTACGTTTAACGTAAATTTAGAGTAAGCTTAACAACCAACCGAACATTAATTGGCTTACTGAACCTTTCGCTCGATGAAGATCTGAACAAGCTTGCGTAGCTGCGAAAGACAATGAAGGGTCTCTAAAACAAACACGCATATTTTAAAAGCGAGTATATCACGAAAATGTCAGTTTGTCTCATCTTGTGGCTGTGGGTCTAAGTGTCTAGTATACGAAAACATAGGTACGCAGAGCGTACGAGAAGCTATTTGATTTTTCAATTTTGTTTCCCTTGCGGACAACAGTGCCCGGTTGTTCAAAGACTGGATAAATTTATCCATCGGATAAGCCTATCCCGCCTATAAAATTGTTGCACGATTTTTTTATAAGAACAATTTTATATTAAGAACAACGAGGTTCAGACTGGCCTAAAAATTAAGAACAACTTAAGAACAACGAGGTTCAAACTGGATTAAAAATTAAGAACAACTTAAAGAAGAACGAGGTTTAAACTGTTGGTTTCGAAACGTGAAAGTATTATTTTATTTCATATCTTAATTTAGAATACGTAGGTCTAATTGATCACAACAAATTTGAAGGAAGTATTAGCTATCCTAGGCTTTGAGGCGCCACTCTGTTCAGTTATGTCCGCTCAGGGTTTACGTAAGTGTTTTCCTCTGTATTCCATCACGTTTTTAGCTAGTATAAAAGTTAGTGTTTTTCATCAAAATAGCTCAGTTTTAGTGTGGACTGCTATACTGATAGCACAGTTTAGGCATTTGGCCGTTATTTCTATCTGCGCTAATTCTCAAGCTATTCAAGCCAAGTCGTTCATTCCTGGCTGAAAATATGTCACTCTTTCACTCCACAACACGAATTTAAAAAAATCTTCGAATATGTTTATGTTGAATTTATTTGTAGGCGCAAGAACAATTTTTAAGAACAATTGAGGCTCAAACTTTCGTAAAAATTTTAAAGAACAATGAGGCTCAACCAAACTTTACCGGTTCTTATAAAAAAAAATGCGTGTATTCGCTGGACAGTAATCCAACGGATATAAAATAGTGGTTGCACAAAGCCTGGATAAGACGCAAATGACGATCCGTGGGCGTTGAATAAATCGATTTGTCCAGTGGCAGTATGTCGTCAGCATTTTGCTGCGAAACAAAGACAAACTTCAACATTGTTTACCGACTTTAGAGAGTTTGTTTTGTTTGTGAATGTTTTCCTGTGAGTTCACCACATTTTTACTTCTTGTGGCTCAGTGAAAACGCGAGACAACCAAACAAACTTACCGAAAAAAGCCATTTGACTGGCAGGATCACACTCACAGAGAGCAGCAACCATGTGGAAATTCGGCAAAAACTTCAACAGTTTTGTAAAGTATACATCAAGAAAGTAATCTTTTGCTTTAAGCCCTAATTTGCCTTTTCTCGTCTTGTCTTTTATCACGGGACATTTTACGAACTTGTTCACTTTGTGCCTTATTTGAGTTTTGCAGGTTTTGTAGCTTTTGAACCATCACGAAACAATTAAATTAATTATCAGCTGAGAGTGAAATCAAATTAGAAATCGTCCTGCCTCTGAGCTGGACAATTCTGGGATGAACGGAAACTAAAGCAATCATCTTGTTTATTTGACCAACTTCGTTGTTATCGCACATTATCGAAATCCATTTTAGAATTTAAAAGTAAACACACACAACCATCATACCCGAAATAGCATATAACACGCGTTAACAGATGCAGGAAACATTTTGGTGTTTTTGTAATCGATCGTGAAGTGTTGTTCTACTGCTGCTTGCAGTTCGCTAAATATTTTGTGGTTAAAGTTTTTTTTAGGTTTCATGCACTTTTGCCATTTTATAGTTAAATATTGTAAACCGGCCCAGTCCCCCGGTAGAATACTATTTTTGTAAAGTTTTATAAATTTTAAATCATTTCCTTGTTAACCGTTGTATTTCACCCTCGGGTGCCAGAA
>JANSTQ010016124.1:0-14884 GCA_026167885.1 Bergia puertoricense | reverse complement strand
CCGACACTAAATTCGCTCCAGCACTCATATATGTAATCCGTTTCAATCGCTCTCGAAACCATTGCCCACTGACTCAATATTGGGTGGGCTAAAGACACATTTTCTCTTTAATTCTTCAATATTTTGAAAATATTAGAGAGGCTAAGACACCCCCCCCCAGCCCCCAGCACCGCGGTCCGTGTAATGTATGAGTTGAACTGGCCAAAAGTGCCCACCCCCGGGCATTTGACATTTTTACTTTTTTGGCCAAATTCCACCCCCGAAATATAATTTTCTTTTTTATTCTTTTATCATACAAGTATGAAAGATTTCTGTGTGGAGAAGAAGAGTATGTGCCAGGTCGTCAAGTGTAAATATAGAACAGTAGGAGTGTGTTAGCACGTGATACGTTACAGGGGAGGGGGGAGGGAGTGTGTTAGCACGTGATACGTTATACAGCCATCACAACTTCTTTACCACTTTAATACAACCAAGGAAGTTGGTGTAATATTTTATATTACTCTCTGAAGCCAATGAAATAGTTGCTTTATTCGTCATCGAACGATTTCTTGATTCTATCCTGAAGCTTTGTACAGTGGAGATTTCGCAACAAAATCGCCTCGCTTGCACGCAAATCATCTCGGAGAAAAACTGGAAACTAGTTTCAAGATGGCGGACGAAGTTGTCAGTTTTAACTCAACTGTAAATAATCGAAAACAAGGTTGTTTAATGGCTCAAGCATTGGACTAATCTCTTTTTACTTCGGTAGTAATGGGTTTGCACGATGGAAAAGTGGTTCAAAAGCAAGAAGATGGAGCGACATGGGCCCACGAATCTTTAGCTCAGGTAACGATCGACCCAAACAAACACCGTCGCTAACCAACGGAAACACAGCCAGCTAAATGTAAACATACTTTCTTTTTTTAATATTTAAAACAGCATCATCTGCGCACATTTTTTGCGAAACCAATCGTATCTGTGTCATATCTCTAGAAGGTATAAACAAGAAATCTGAATGACATATTAAATGTGTTAATAATCATTATGTGCACGATGTCAAAGTAGTATTTACTATAATCTAAATGTCTATAATAATAATTAATTTGGTAAGATGCACAGACGCGATTGTTGCTAGTGACGCAGTGGCAGTAAAAGAGTAGTGGGACGTGGGTCTGCTTTTATATCTACGCGTTTTTGAGTACAACCCGGTCGCAAAAAGCTGTCTGTTATTATTTGTTATTTTTTTCAATCTGCAACCCTCGCCCTGGGCCCTATGAGGCTATCTAACGCAACTGCCGCAGTGCTCTGCACTTAAGCCCAGGGATGTTCAATGTGTTACCACAAACCAGCTTATCCCCCAGGTCCAGGTACCTTCAATAAACCCAGGCAGAATAGTTCTAAATGTCAATGTCCATGGCCAGTAGAATTCTCTGCAGAACATACACTAAACTTCTGTTTTTGCTGGCCCATTGAGGAAAAAAAATAAGGAAATAGCTTTGATTTTCTGAATTAGTTTTAATTTTACAAAATCATTGCTGCACAATCTTTAATAATAAAGAATGCTTAACTGATTAATTAAGTTGGTATGGTAACTACAGAACTCAGCCCTTCTCGTTTCTTTGGGTTGTAATGTATTTGCATATATCATCACATATAACACAAACTGGAGTAACAGGTTATATTGAAGTATAGTGTTGCTGCATATTCACGATGAATCACTTCCAAAGTATGGTAATGAATCAATGAAAAAAATCTTTTATGTGTCAAGTACTGAAAGCAAATGGTAATTTTTTGAATACATTTTGTCACAATTGAAAACCTTTTCCTTAACTTATGTGCATAGCTCAGATACACGTACTGTACAGATATCAATATTCAATACTAGTGATCATTATGTATTATTCAGGGAAAAATAATTCAAATCTACAAAAAGGGTTTGATTGCACATATGTAATGTACATTTCTTGTTGTAATCAAAAATCTCTAGGATATCACTAATTGAACTGGTTAACTGCAAGGCCAGAAAAAACCAACTTGGAATAGATCTGTGTTTTAATTTAGTTTTGATTTCTAACATGTGTGCTGTGATTGAGGTTTTTACGAGCTTATTTTTGCAAAAGTGACTCAATAATCTTATCCTTTTAAATATTTCAATTCTTAAATGATTTTATTCCTGTTCAACCTTTATGAGATAATATAATACTGTGATATTAAATATTTCTTTATTCATGCAAATAGATTGTTCTTAAAAATAACTTAAATTGAACAATTGATTGGGCAGATTGGATATAAAATATGGTCAAGATTACAAGAACTACATGTATGTAAGAGGTTATAACGGTTTTGAGACAGTGGAAGGAGTTTTGATCATAAGTGCTCAGGGGATGGTTGTGAAAAACCTTGTCGATAAATAATGATCACTTAATCCTAAATATATTTTATTTTTCTGAATAAATAATTAAGTTCTTTCTATAACTAAACAAGGTGAAAATCAAAGTACTGAGAGGTCATGATGATGCCGTATCTGCCTGCCAGTTCTGCTCTGATGACACACAGATTATCACAGCATCAAAGGATAAGACCATCAGACTTTGGGTAGGTTAACAAATAATTAAATAAACAACATGTCTTGCCAGCAGTTTGAGTCTTTTTTATGATAGATAGGTTGGTACTCATTTTGTATTATTCTGAGTGTGTTTTACTTTTGATGGGTACTTCTGTTTCTGCATGATGTTTAATATTCCAGAAGCAAAGGCTGGATCCATAGCATGGAGAACCGACTGCTGTTGTAAGCTTATACAGCTTGTTTCACTCACTGCTCATTCTTCTCTCCCTCCCCCCCTCCTTTACCTTTAGTGCTTGCTATGCAGCCTAGCTTGCATGTATTAATTGTTTGTTTTTCATTTGTACAAATTAAAATTTTTTGGTTTGATTCATTTGAACAATTTGATGAAATAATTTTAACTTTACTTGCATCATTTCTCTGTTGCAGGACATTTCATCTGGAAAGCAACTACATATTTACAAAGGACACTCATCATTTGTTACATCTTGTCATTCTGACCCCTATAACGCAAGGTGTGTTTATTCTCATAAATTGAGTTAAAACAGTGTCACTTGGTGTGATTTGGACAATAAAAGCAACACTTACTGTATTGATGTAGTATCATTAAAATGTAAATAGAAAAGTGTCAAATGAGATTGTGAAAATATTTTTCTTTATCATGCAGGATTGCATCTGGCAGCTGGGACAAAAGGCTTTGTGTGTGGGATATTCAGTCTGGAAGGATTTTGGTATTGGAATTATGTTGTTGACCTTATTTGGAATAATGCAATATGTTCAAACATGTAACATGGACCCACCCATCCATCTGACCTACCCCTCCATCTGACCCAACCCTCCATCTGACCCAACCCCCCATCTGACTCAACCCTCCATCTGACCCAACCTCCATCTGACCCAACCCCCCATCTGACTCAACCCTCCATCTGACTCAACCTCCATCTGACCCATCCTTCTATCTGACTCAACCCTCCATCTGACCCATCCTTCTATCTGACTCAACCCTCCACCTGACCCCAACAATCTCCAGCTGACCCCAATGCCCTCTACCTGTTGAAATTGAGAAAGTTACTCCCAGTGTAAATGCCCACTTGTGAAATTTCTGGATTACATGTAGGTGGGATAACTTCTTCTTAAATTTCACTTCAAATCTGGTTGTTGAGAGTTCTACTGCAAAACACATTTATTAACAACCACCAAGTGAGGATGGCAACAAATGAATAATCGCCAATTTTCTATTATAAACTGAAACATAGAAGAAATGGAAAATTAAAGGTCAAAATAAACTGTACCCCATGTTACAGGGACAGTGTATAACATTTGTCAACATACAAGAGGTAAGCAGTTATTGAGAGCATATAATCTGACACGACTCTGAAGTTGCCCCAGGCAGGATGGTATATTTGCTCATAAAGGCAGGATATCCTTTGACACTTCTAGCCAAGTTAGGCTGCATTCACACTTGGTGCCCAAGCACGGTACCCAAATATGATTCTTGCTGGTCACTAATATGAATACACCTTTTCTTCAAGTACCCGTGCCATAATTGGGGCACGGTGCCTGTGCCCAAGTACAAGGTTGAGACCTTGTACTCAGGCACTGAAGTGGGCACTGATTCCTTGTGTGCACACATTTTTCGTTAGTTCCATTTTGTGCTGGTGTCCAGGCACTAGTGCTTGGGCACCAAGTGTGAACGCAGCCTTATATTTCCCAACTAGATGGGACAACTTTCTCCATGTAAACAGGCACTATCCTATCCCTCCAACTAATTTCACCCCTCCAATAAACCAACCCGCCCTCCTTGTAAACCAGCTTCATGTCTCCAGTTGACCAGACCCTTCTCCTCCACCTAATTCCACCCCTCTTATTGAATCAACCCCTTCACTTTAACCC
This sequence comes from Bergia puertoricense, assembly GCA_026167885.1. NCBI lineage: Eukaryota > Metazoa > Cnidaria > Anthozoa > Zoantharia > Parazoanthidae > Bergia > Bergia puertoricense. The sequence continues at coordinate 10,449 of JANSTQ010016124.1, read as the reverse complement.
AGACTCTAACCCTCCACCTAACCCCATCCCTCCAATTAACTGTATCTTACCCTACCCCATGACAAAATCCCCACCCTCCTCTTGAACCAACACCTTCACCTAACCCCACCCTTCCTATTAACTTTACCTTATCCCTCCCTTCCACAAGACCCCCACCCTTCTCTTGAGCTGAACCTTTCATGTATCTCTACTACTCCTCTTGATTCAAATCCTCCATCTAACCCCACCCAGGGCTCCAAATGACCTAACATCTTCACCTGTTCCTATTCTTCCACGAGATCAAACCTCCACCTGCCTCACCCCTCCAGCGGACCTAACATCTACACCTGACCCAGTTCCTTCTCAAGATCACACCTCCACCCTACCTCACCCCTCCAACTGACCTAACATCTTCACTTAAACCTACCCCTCCACCAGACCTCACTCCTGGTCTTAAATACTGTTACTATGCTGTTATGTTACAAAATGTAAAAAAAGAAGTTTTGTTTGTTTGGTATCAGTGGGAGGGACTCCATGATGGTGTCGTGACATCATGCCATTTCTCCCATGATGGAAAGTACATCGTCACTGGTAGTGATCTGGATCACTCCGTCAACATTTGGGATGCAAGAGATGGCCTACTGATTAAAAAGCTGCTACGTAAGATAACTTTGAGAAAATTTTAATATATGCTAATGATATATTCAATTTGTTAAAACATGTTGTCCTGTTTAACAAGTACCAGAACTAGTGAAATCCAAAGCAATTCAAGATGAGCTGCTTCTGTGAGTATTAATTGCTGTTGGCTCACATGATCTCAGCAGCTGATATCATTACTCTGGACTAAACACATCAATCAGATTTTCAAAAAATCTTCTAGAGCTTGCATCGGTGCTCTTAAAGAATGAGGCCTTTCATTGACAGAGTTACTGCAGTGAAGATGTATAGTATATATACAAAACCTTTAGTTAAAAGGGCTCTTTCATGGTTTTGCGCATGCTCAGGGATTTGTTAACAAAAAAACTGTTTTTTAGCTGAAATATTTATCAACAGGCACAGTTCAGATACCAATCTAAGTTTTTCAAGAGCCAAATGCTGTGGATGGTTTGTTTTAGACGGTGATCAAGTTGGTTGCAGTTATCAATTTTTAAGTTCTGGGCCGGAACACAAAGAAGCCAGTTGCTTTAAAATGCATAAAACCTTGGCAGACGTGATTGATCATTGGCATTTTAGTGGATTAAGATGTTTTCTTTTAAAACTCTTTGGATAAATAGTGTAATAATTTAACTTCTGAAAAGAGAAAATCTGTCCGTGAAAACACCACTTAATAGAACATCATTTTCAATATTGTAGCTATGTCTGCCAGGGATATCTTCTCTCTTCCCCCTCCTGATAAACTTCTGAAACTGCAGAACAAAGAAGCCATAGTTATAACGAAAACAAGCAGAGATGCAAGCTCCGAATATGTTCTTGATCTTCTTGGTTAGATAAGGTTATCTATTATAAGGACCAAGCATAAGGCGACAACTATATACAAAGCCCTTCAATTGGTCTAAACCTTTTAAGAAATGTTTACCCAGGCCAACTCGAAATATTTATGACGGGAATCTAAAAGTAATCTAGGTATACGGTTCGAGGCATTAATTCTTCGGGGAGATGAAGTGGAATAATGGCACACAAACTATGCACACCAACTACGTTAAAAGTGACCATATACAGTTGACTCCCGATAACTCGAACCTTCAGGGGATGATGGAAGAGAAAACAGAATTATTTCGAGTAAGCGCGAGATTCGAACTACTGCAGGTTCGAGTTAACGTGAGTCAACTGTAATTGTCATTGCAGTCTCTTGGAACAATCTGCCATCTAATCTACGCTTGGCTAATTCACTCTCTACCTTTAGAAGAGATATAGAAAAGTACTATTTAGAATTATACTTGGTATCGGTCTCTCACACTGTAAACTTGTAAAACAGTTGCAGTCAACAGAAGTGACGTAAGAACTTACCGTAATCAGAAGAATTTTGTTGTAGATTTCAAAAGTGCAGACGTATAAAGCTCAAAAACTCGAATTAAAACCTCAACCGTCTGCTGCCAACTCTCGGAGAAGAAAATGAAAAGGCTCTAACTTAGTAATACACTTAAATCATCTTTTGGACTCGTTATTTCAGTATTTTTTTGGAAATGGGAAACACCTTTGTGTTACAGCTTTTTGTAACTTTCATGGATATTTAATGTGAGCGTTTGGAAGGAAATAAATAATTTTTGAATAAACTCCGCCATCTACAAAATGCTCAGATTAGTCTTGAAGTTTTACTAAAACTTCGCCACAATATTGAAAACTGCAACTAAATTCTTCTTAGTAAGGTTGACTGTAAATAATAACTACGATATGGTGCATTTACTGTGACATATGTTCTTAATTTGCAATTTGCTGATAATTTTACCCTGTTTAAAATAAAGATGATTGGTTGGTTCATTGGAAATATTTGTTTCTTGTTAGTTCACAAGAGTACGGTGACCTGCTGCAGGTTTTCACCAAATCAGTATCGAATATGCTCCACATCCATGGACAAGACTACCAAGATTATCGATATGCACACCTTTACAGATGACTACCGAGCCACTCTCCATTTAGGGTTAGTATACACATTTATAAAGGAAAGGCACGGCACGGGTCACATTGTTATCTTGCACCTACAGTTTAGCAGTGTCTTGGAAGCGAGTACAAAGAAAATTTTGCACCCTGCTTTCCTGAAAAAAGGTAAAGGTGAAGCGGCGTGCTTCAACGAGGGTAACACTTGTCAGCAGTCAACTGGTAAACTTGTGGCCGTAGCCCTCGGTGCGCACTTTACCCAACCTCTTCCCCCCTCCCTCTGTCAGTGTTCCGTTGTATGGGTATTTAAAGCTAAAGCTAAACGGATCCATCAGAGAAAAGTCGAAGCAGAGGTTGAAGTAATTGGAGATCGAAAGCTATCGAACTGTGGACCTCTAGCTTCAAAGGCCGCACACTCACCAACTGAACTACGCCTGCTACTGTGTTTCCATAAAATAAAAACTGCTGCAGCTGCTTTGTCTTTGACAAAGAAGCATGCACACTTTTCAACCTTGGATAAAGGAAAAAAATTCTTACCTTGTTACGCTACTTAAAAACATTTACCCTGCGGTCCAACCTTGAACTCAGCACTATTTTAATCCATTTCAGTCTTCTTCGAAATTGAGTCTTCCATACCATAACTTTCCTAAGTTGAACTTTCAAAAGCGAATTTGCTAAACAATTGTAAGCTTTCGTATTTGGTGAAAACAACTGTGAATTTGTTCACTTTGCATAAATCAAGGAGTGAGGCTTCATGATGCCGATTTAAAATAAACAGAAAGTTATTGAAATTCACCTGAGATTAGTTTGTGTAGCATTTATTCCCTTTCCCAAGAAAGCTATCGTTATCTGTCGGTTGGTGATGGTAATGATGATGGTTGTGATGATGGTGGTGATGATTGTGATGATGATGATAATGGTGATGATGAAGGTGAAGATGATGGTGATGATGATGATGATGGTAATGATGATGGTGATGATGATGATGGTGATGATGATGTTGATAATGATGATGGTGATGGTGATGGTGATGATGATGATGATGATGGTGATGGTGATGATGGTGATAGTGATAATGATGGTGATAATGACGATGGTTATGATAGTGATGGTGGTGATGGTGGTGGTGGTGATGATGATGGTAATGGTGATGGTGGTGGTGATGATGATGGTGATGGTGATGATGATGGTGATGATGGTGATGGTGATAATGATGGTGATGATGGTGATGGTGATGATGGTGATAATGACGATGGTGATGATGATGGTGATGATAGTGATGGTGATGATGGTGATGATGGTGATGGTGATGATGATGGTTGTGACAACAGCATGTCAACGATATGGTTACAATGATAACGTTAATGACAAGTTTATTTCGCATTGAATGAAACGTGACATATTTTGCTTGTGTACGTGAGTAGTGCAATTGGTAAGATCGCTGACTGCCAACCAGTAGGTCACGGGTTCGATTCCCTTCCTGGTCGAGGATCCTTCTTTCACCACACCGTCCACGGACAGGGACGTTAAGCCATTGGTCTAGTCTCCTGAAATGTTATCTCATGCGACTTAAAAGAACCCACACACTTCTCGAAAAGAGCAGGGTAATCCCGGTGTTGTGGTGAGGGCCACATAGAATATTACTACGTGTAAAATATGTTACCCTGAACAAATAAAGTGCCTGTTTTGGTTAACAAAGTACTACTTTACTGCATTGTTAGGGACCAGTCATTATTTATGGCTCAGGATGAGGCTGAAGGGAAAATATTTTTCTTTCTCGAAAGCTTTTCTGAGTACAAACAACTTTCTATAAAACCCACGTGAAGGTAAAAACTGGCCAAAACGTTTTGCTTCCCAACCAATTTCGCTTCAGCCCCAACCCTGCCCAGAAATGAAGACCAGACCCTAAGAGTGCTTTCACTCACTGATCTCACTATTATTTGTACTCCAGAGGACATATCAATGTAACATCATCATGTTCATTCAGTAGTGATGAACATTTAGTTGCGACGGGATCATGGGACAAGAACATTCTGCTGTGGGACATTGCAACAGGAATGTACAGGTACCGAGATGACAGATGGTCTTTACCCAGCCAGTATAGTTAGAGCCGGCAGGGGTAATGGGGAGCCAGTTTTTTGTTCAAAATTATGGGTTCCTAACACGGAAATGTTAATATTACATATTTGTTTCTACTTTCCCCACCCAGTAAACTTTAATAACTGAAAAAGGGGGCACATGTAAGTCACCCCACCTATTTTAAAATATTCTTGAATACTTTTGGCTGTATTAGGAAAGCGTCTTCGGATGTTTAAGATTTAAAGGTTTCTCCACGTACCGTTTCCAAATACAAGTAACACCATATCTGACGATGTTTTTTGAAATTTAGTCGTGAGCATGTCTTGCCTCATTTTATTTGTTGCTAGCGTTTACTGAGTACTTGAACAACTAGTAAAAATGTTAGACATACTACTGTTTCTTCATAATCATTTTAGCCCGAAACACAACAATTGATGTGTTGCTAAATTCTTCCATAGTAACTAGTATCTAAACTTTCCTTTTAACCAGTTTGGAAGAATTTTGCTTTTTTAATTCGATAGCTTGCAGTGTATGATCAATTCTTTTATTCTAACAACAAGACAAGTTATTTTGTATTGATATCGTACGATGTCAGGAGTAAATCAGTAGGAGTGTATAACTGTATCATACGCGTGAATAAGCCTGTTTGGTGTGAAGTTATTTTTAGAAATAAATCCCGCATGCGGGAACTGACGTGGCGCGTGAACTTACGTTACGTCATCTTGACAACGGTGCATCCTCATCTCAGACGAACCAGTCCACGCGTGCGTAGCTATTTTCGAACGCGCGCGGATTGGTCTGTGGGACGAGGATCTAAAAATAGCTTCACACGCAAACAGGTTCATCCACATTTGTAGTACTGGCACTGCTGAGAGATCTATACTCTTACTAATATACTCCTGACGATTTAAGATTGTAAGATGTCGATTAACTGGCTGGGGCTGAAGGACTTAAACTAACAAACGTTTAGATAAATAATTAACAATTATCCCCTTCAGTGTCGGTTCCTAACGATAGATATTTACCGCGGCGCGAAACAAACAGATGAATAGCACTTTTAAAAATAATTTATTTCCATTTTTTTAGCAAAAAAGTGAGCGAGAAAAAGCCTCACTCTTATGCACGTCCATCTCGCGCGCGCTCTCGTTTCATGCATGAGTAACCAAAGTGCGGAATAGCACAGGATATTCGGTGTTGATGAACCAATCAGAGCGCGCGCAAAGTGCTATTCACCTGTTTGGTTAATGGTAATTATAGATATTCAGGGATGTAGCGAAGTTTTGAGAAAGCAGGTTCAACCACGGTTGAAGCCGGTCCACCAGTCGATGGACCTTGCAAGCGACGAAGCTGCATGTCCCTTGACAAAAGCTGGAGCTTAAATGATGCGTTGTGGTGAATTATATCCACAGGCACAGAACCACGACACAGTTATCAACAAACTTTGTTTGTATTACAAAATTACGCGGTGAGATAATGAGGCAACGTGCCCAGACACCAGGCGTGTCGCCAGGCAAAATCGATCTCATCAAAATTGTTGTTTCTGTGCATTTTTCGAATAATGCAGTCATCACTTTATTGATTGTGAAGCAAAATAGTAAAGGCCAAGTGAATGCATAAACATACATGAAAAAAATTCACAATATAAGGCATGAACATAGCCAGTGCAATAGACTGTGTACGGACTTAATTCTATCTACAACCCTGGTCAAATCAAAAAATAATATAACAAGCTCGGGATTAGAATTTGGTGATTCGGTGTGGTTTAAGATTAGGTGCAGGGCGAGTTTATGTTTTTAGTAAAGTTAAATGATAACTAGTACTTACACACACCTAAGGCCTCAATCTCCACCAAAAGGAGGAATGAGTGGTAACGGTAAAATTACACACACCTAGTCTAAGATTTCTTTACAATTTTAGGACCAAAGGACCGATACGACTAGCCAAAGGTCACGAAGGCTCAGTTAGTGGCTGTGAATTTAGCCAGGATGGTAAGTGGGCTTCTCATTCCCTGCCTAAAGTATGACAAAGCTAATTCGAAGTCTTTGTATATTTGGTTTATCATCTTTTCCAAAACGTTGTTCTTGAAACGATTTTTGGCAATATCCATTTCTTTTGAAAGTAAGTATATGATTTTCTGGATTAAAACACTTCAAGTGGCGTTCCCTTTTTCAAAAAGCCTTTCTCAGCTGGGTTTTATTTTCGTTCAAAAGGCTTTTCTTCCCAAGTTTCTCCTTGTTTTGCATGCGGGTAAGGGGACGTTAAACACTTGGGTGGGCGTTATATCGGAGGAGATCAGTGCAAGTCAGTAGGGACGAACCGTTAATCTTCTGGAGGGGATGCTGTAAATTTTGTTTGGCCAAAAAAATAGTTGCATGTCGATTTAAAGCGTTTCACAGGCAGCGTACGTGTTTCCTTGATTTAAAGCCAACACAAGAAATTCTCTTTATGTACACTGAAAGCTTGTTTTCAAATTGTGTTTTACAGAATTCCCTGCATACAGCATAGACTTTGTTAGAAGGCTCTGTTTAAGAATTGGAAGACTTCAAAATTTGTGAACACAACTTTTTATTTCAGTTGCAATTTAGTTAATAAACCTTCCTTACTCTTACGACGGAAGCAGGAAAGGAGGTCTACGAAACGACTGTTCTGGTGCGAGCTAAGAAACGGAGATAAAGGGAATTAGCGGAATGTTTCTTTTTTCTTCCACCTCCGCTTCTGCTTACGTCCCAGTGTAGGCTAAAAAGACGGATGCGGAAGCGGAAAATTTGAGCCAATCACCAGGCCATTCTGAAATAGCGCAACACAGCAGTATGCGAAAAAAACTTTGCCCTAAAAATCGAATTCCGCTTCTACTTCCGTCGTTTTGTCTTACACTAGAACGTAACGTTCTTCTGCTTCCGTCGTTTTGACTTACATTAGAACGTAACCTTCTTCTGCTTCCGTCGTTTTGACTAACTTTAGAACGTAACGTTCTTCTTCAGTCGCTTTGACTTACACTAGAACGTATCGTCCTTCGGTTTCCGTCATTTTGGCTTACACTAAAACGTAACGTTCTTCTCCTTCTGTCGCTTTGAGTCAAACTAGAACGTAACGTCCGTCATTTCCGTTGTTTTGGCTTATACTAAAACGTAACGTTCTTTCGCTTCCATCGTTTTGTCTTAACTGGAACATAACGTTCTTCTCCTTCAGTCACTTTGACAAGCATTAGAACATAACGTCCTTCCCGATTTCCGTCGTTTTTGCTCATACTATAACATAATGTTCTTTCGCTTCCATCGTTTTGTTTTACACTAGAACGTAACTTTCTTCCGTTTCCCTCGTTTTGTCTTATACTAGAACGTAACGTTTTTCCGTTTCCTTCGTTTTGACTTACACCAGAACGTAACTTTCTTCCGTTTCCTTCCTTTTGTCTTACACTAGAACGTAACTTTCTTCCGTTTCCGTTGTTTGGGCTCACACTAGAACGTAACGCTGGTTTTCACACACCATACCGTTTCAATGTTGATAATGTTTAATGAATTTCTTGATGATGTTCAGGTTCGATGTTGGTTTCCTCTTCATATGATGGAACACTGGTCATCTGGGACGTGGACAATGGTTGTCAGAAGTTTGCTCTCAAGGTAACCCAGTGAAATTACAGTAAATAGGGTTACAATATTGAATTAATACTAAACAAAAGCAAATTACAGTACAGTTAGCTACTGGTAAATTCAGTGTTTTTGCCAATGGTTTTAAACAAGAAATAAAGTGCATTAAAGAAAGGAAAAAACTAGTTACAATAATCAAATGGGAAAGAAAAAAGTTTGTGATATCTGATACTTGACATTTACATGTAGTCAATATTTACTCTTTGCAGTGTGTGTGTTGCTGCTATGGAACATCACACTCCATTGAAGTTATTCAACAAAAATCCTTATTATCAGTTCACTCTTACTGTAACTGCTTATTTCTGAAGGGTTGTAACTGCTTTTTCCAGGCTGGTGGTTCACAACACAAAGAATCTCAACATATTATTTATATTGTAGCTGATGTTTCATCAAAGTTTAAGATAATTGATTGGGTATAGGGTGAAATTATAGTTTAGAAAGAAACCAAATCGATGTCAAAGAGCTTTGTGGTTTACAATATGTTAGGTAGCTTTGGGTTTCAGGTGTAGAGACAACTCCAGACCCATGAAATATTTTATCATTTCATTTAATACTGTGTACTAATAATAGTTGACTCTTTCATCTTGTCAGGGTCATAGTGGATGGGTGAACGACTGTGGCTTCAGTAAAGACCAAAAATGGGTCTTGTCCTGTTCGAATGTAAGTTGACCACTGGCAGGCTACACTCTGAGAGCTGATGAAAACACTTGATTCTTCTTGAAAAAAGATGACTCTTTCACAGCTGAACCAATAGATTTTCTCTCTTTCAAAAGTTGCATTTTTATATTATTTTTCCAAAGTTGTGTTGAACAGCACCAGTGTTAATAAGATGTCGCTTCTACTCTTTCAACTTCCAGGATAAAACTGTCAGGTTATGGAACATTGAATCAAGTGATGACATTCCTGTTGTGTTGGAACACAGAAAAAATATTGGTCTTCGTATAGTGCAGGTTTGTTTTAGTGGAAGTGTCTGTCCTTAGGTGCTTTGAAAATGAAATTTTTGTATCTAAAAATTATTCTAACAGAAAGTAAGACAGCACAGAAGGCTTACCCACTTCATACCAAATCACAGTGCTGGCCAGTGTATCCAGAATACTTTTCAAAGGTTGCTGGAAAACTGAAGTTTTCAAGAAGAAAGCATAACCATAACAAACATCTAGAAATTTACTGATTTTCAACTGACTTGAGAAAAAAAAAATCAGGATTTGTGTGACAAAAATCAAAATTCCCTGATAGTTCCTTGACCTTGAAAAAGAATTTTTTACTGACTTTCCTTTGACAGTGGGCGCTATGATTGACTATACACTAACAACTGATAAAGTACTCTCTTTGAAATAAGAATAACCCAGCATTGTTTCTCATTGCAGTGCAACAACTGTAACAAGCCATTCTCTATCGCACAACTGGACACAGATTCAGAAAATGTGAAATACTGTGTTTTTTGTCGCTTAGAAAACCCAACTAATCTCTCAAGCTTACAAACTTTGGAGTGATCAAATTATCTGTGGTTCAGGATATAAAACTGATGATAGTCAAGACTGTCTTTTGAGACAGGCCACTGGCCCAAGCAATTTCTGGTGGCCCAGATCTGCTGGTAAGTTCAGTACCCCACCTTGGATGAAAGTGGCTAAAGAGGAGAGGCTATCACGGGCGTGGTTTCCGAGTGTGTACATATATGGCCCTTCCAGTGGACTTTAGACGTTTGATCATTCATTAAACAAAAGTTCTGTGGCTTTCCACAAACAGAGTTTCTTACATATGCTTGTTGTATGCTTGTACTGTAATCCTGAACATTGTGTAAGAAGGCAACACATCTTTATTGGCGAGTTTTTATAGTCTAAATTATCTGTATTATTTATTTTAATATTCAAATAAAGTAAACAAGTGATAGAACAGTGGTGTGAAAGTTGCTCTGTTTATACTAAATCATTATTTTAAAACAAAGGGCCTGAAAGATCCCCAAAACTAAATATCAGTAATTTTTGTTGTCATGAGAGTATTCTTTGGGTGCTTTCATAGTGCAACTTACCTTTAAGTTAGGCCCAGGCTGTTTATATGGAGAAAAGTTGTCCTGGGTCACTCAGTCACCTAGCCAAGTCAACTTTAGTGAGCATTTATATGTATTGACAAAGAAGTTGCCTGGTTTAAC
>JANSTQ010015902.1:3285-16437 GCA_026167885.1 Bergia puertoricense | reverse complement strand
AACCAACGGAGTTACATGGCGCGTTGCGCGCGGGACCTTGCGGGTCTTGGTGATCGTTCAGAGACCTATTTCTCAAGGTGTCATTTTGAATATTTAATGACTCTCTACTTCCAATATGCAAATCCGAAGCCACATCGCAAATGTTAGATTTTTCTTGAAAAGACGACTCTAGTGAAGTTGTTTCGTTTCTAGCCACCACTGATTGCAAAATATGGTGCTGATTGAGTGTTCTAACTTTCCGTTTTCCTCCGCGGAAGCCTCTTCGGGTAGGCTTTGCTCTTGAAATACTAAGGTCAGCCAAGCGTCGCCAAAGATCATAGCGGCAACACGGCTGAAATGCTTGACCAAATCCAGATAAGCTCATCAAAAACGATTTGGAGTATCTCAAGGCCATTCCAAGGCTCATTCGGCAAGATAAAAAATTTATGGAAGTAAAAACTAAGTTGAAAATGTAAAGTCTGGCGGAGCGGTACAAAAGCAGCCTGTTAGGCGCTCATGCATACATCCTAATAGCCGGTTATAATAGCTGTGTCTGTTCGGGTAATTTGGAAGAAACCTCTCACAAACAAAAATGTCTGTTCTCCCTTCCGTTTTATATACTTTAAGTATGAAATCACTACCATTTAACACTTCCAGCATTAAAAAGGAACCCTCCCACCGTGTTGTTCACTGTGTTAATTCCCCCCCTCCCCCTCCCCCGGAGACAAAGAACTGCAAAGCCTCGGTCAAACCGAGAATTTAAAATACTTCTCCGAACTTAAAATGCAGTTTGGTTGAAAAACATCTCTAGAAGCCTGACTGTTGGTTTAAATCTTACTGCTGAAACCATCTCGACTGAAACTGGGGAAATCCAATACCCTAGCATAAAGACTTGGCTTCACATACCAAATGACAGTGAAGTAGCCATCAACATAGATAGCCTCGGGTGCATTTTTGAACAATGATATAATAAATTTTACATACAGTTTGGATTCGTTGAGATCCACCGATCCAGCCTGCTTAGCTCTTTAGATAACAGCCACAAACAAAGTTTTTTATACTGGAAAACCAATAGAAATCAAATAAAACTTTTACGGCGGCGACTTTTACTCAAATTGCGGTGCTTACCTTTTGAATAAGTGTGTGAGGATCTTTGTGACGTCATAAAACAAAGCGGTGATCCTTGCTGATCTTGTTTCTCTTTTTGATTTGCATTTTTAAGCAAATACCGTTTTGTGTTTTTCGAACCTTCTCGCAAGTCTTTTTCTGCTTGAAGTGTCCGATTTTTATTAGACTTGTCAAACTTTGAAGCCCAGTTCGCTTCGTTTGTAACTTGTTTGCAAGGTGAATCTATCTTGCTTTCGTTTTCAGCTTGTTGTTTCTCGACATTTTCATTTACTGCCAAATGATTCTGTAACGGTTCAGTTCCTAAGTTCGTGAAACCAAATTCGTAACGCGTCAATGGCAGCTGTTGTAGAACTGGAAGCAGAATGTGGCAAAACAAAATTCTCCGAGGCAATCGAGTAGCTAACTCGGCCTTTCGTAGAACAGAAACATTTGGTGGAGACTTCAGGTTGTGCGAAAACAAACAGTGGACTTCAGTGTTAACTGGACACATGTTTTCAACAAGCTTTGAGCAAATATGCAAGTTTGTGCAGTTTTCTCCAACTGTACAACAACCCTTTGCATAGTCCTTGCACACTCGCGGAAGACATCTTGATAAAATTTTTCGTATTGTGTTGTTTGGATGTTGACTCATTTCCAAAGCTTCCAGTATTCTTAAATTCTGATCATTTTTGAAGTCGTGCGAAAACTGACAATTTTTCTTTCTGCAATTTCCCTCTATATATCCTTTACAAATATGCCAATAGTTGCATTTACTGCCTCTTGAACATTCCACCTTCTGAAGATATTTCACGCACAGTCGTGTTTTGAAATAGACTCTAACTTCTGATATCTTTTCATTGTGTCTGAGCAGCATAAAACACGAGTGTGTCCTGGCGATTTCTTCGAGCTTCCGTTCGGCATCTGCAGCAGACAGTCGGGCCAACGGTGAAGGAGCACTAATCAACTCAGCAAATTGAAGTACCCCACCGCTGCCACAAATAAAATTGAAGGTCTTTTTTACGTCGGTCTCCATTTTAGTATTCATTGCGCTCTAGCAAAAGCCTTATCCAACGCGGAGGCGAACCACTAGAAAAAAATATGACGTTATAGATTTCCGCGAAGTAATGGACGGCCGAGCATTGTTCAATTCCGAGAAATACACTAAACGGGACAAAGGAAAAGGGTCTGTTGCTAAGGGTCAGAGAATGATTCAGAATCAATCGAATTTTCCGAATAAACGCCAAGATCCAACGCCCCCTATATTTTTAAACAGTGACGCCATGTACAAGATGATAAATAGCCAACGAAGCAAGAAGCACCGAGTTGGCTATGATCAGCTTATTGTGCAACAAGCACGAATGGAATATTCTCTTTAATACAAAGCACTGGTTTGTGTATCTATTTGTTTAAAAAAAACCCGAACGCAACTGAGAAACCAATGTACTTCCATCACGTATTTATCGAGTCTCAAAGCAAAAATATTATAATTATGAACAAAGCATGTATTCAAGCATTAGGCTCGTCGATTCGTGAAGGTTCCACAAGATTTCCACTTTAAAAAAAAACAAGAGCAATGAACTAGAAAAGCGCTGTTGACTTGGTTTTTAAAATTAACAGCAGTATGAAGTGGAATGAGACACAAAGTCTGTTTACCATCATGGTATATAATGAGACAACAAAATCCGTTTACCATCAAGGCATCATGAAACACAAACTCCGTTTACTACAGTGGCAGTGGAGCACCAAATTGGACGTTTTAAGGTACGGTTTCTGTAAATATCGAGAATCGGACGTCTAACCTAAATAAACTCTACCGAAGTGTTTATAAAACAGAATTTCGGTGCTGTAATGAAGAAGGCTCTATTAGCATAAGAAACTGTATTTGAAAGAAGCATAATAAACAGGAGTTTAGTCAGAACTCATTCAACTAATCCCAAAAGACGACACAAACCCGAGCCTTTTACAAATATTTATTCATAAAATATTTTACCTATATATAGAATTTGTACAGAAATCTTCTCCAGTGGTTTCTTCGAAACTCGATTACAAAATTCTAGAAATAATACCATTTATAACTTATATATTACTGAATTATTTATACTTTAATAGTAAAGTACTTGTCTTGTGTCAATTAGAACATGGCATTTTAGTTACTCGGGAATCTTCCTAGAGTAGAAACTGAAAAGAATACACGCTCTTTATAAGAACAACTTCTTGAAGATCTTCAAGATCCGCCCATGTTCGGATCCAGAAAAATCCATTTTTTTCTAACTCTAGCAATTAGTGCAGATTAGAAATACGAAAAAATACTTAATAACACATTACAAATTACAAGTCTTGTCAGTCCAAACAAACTGGTTCTTATTCTTAAAAAAGCGTGAAGTTGAGCAAGCCTCATTGGCTACCTTGCTAAATATTCTTGGCGGAGTTTAAAAAATATTCCAATTTCCGCTGATGACATGGAACTGAATCAATGTCGGATAAATAGTTTTGAAATGACACATTATTAATGCCGGGAACTCAATCTAAAAGCAAATCTGCTGATAAATTTATAAGCCGCCTAAGAGAACTTTTTACTCGATTTACTGTTACGAAAGATAGGCTTAATATTGACGAGATCGTGTCGTCTCAGTGAGCTCGTAACATGTCAGCAGTTATGCCCTATGCGCAAGCGTAACAAATAAACCGCTTTAAAACCTAACTCTGTTGGGTCAATCCCGGTTTCTGGGCGACTAACCACCAACCCCTCCCTTAGGGTTAGTGTTAGAGTCAAGTTGGGGTTAGGTTTAGCTTTAGGTTTTGAGGAGGGGTGGGTGGGTCATTTCCCAGAAACTGGGATTGATCCACTCTGTTTTTGCTCAACAGATAAACGACACGGTTTTGGCAGAGGCCATCTTTCGCGTTGGTCGAGCGGGTGAAACAAGATTGGTACCGTCAGAAGACTTCAGGCAAAATTCATGATACCTACTATCGTATACTATTTTGACTCAGAATTACAATAATTACTCAACTGTCCATCGCTTGCGACGCGTTATAGAGTTTATAACGAGGAGGGCAAAATTACTTTGTTCTGATTGGTAAACAATGGAGGGCATTTTTCTTAATTCGGAGCAGGACTACTTGCATGCTCATGATTCGTTGGTTTAAAATCCTATCAGCCAGTCACTGGAACGGACAGAATAGCCAGTTGTTATATTTGAACTGCCAACTTGCAGAGGAACCTGTCAAAAACATTTTACCTGTATTGATCAAAAATGTTGGACAATGTAAAGAAAACGCAGTAACGAAAGCGATAATTTCTATAAAACTGAAAACCGGTAAATCCCGCCAAAACTTGCCGCACGTCGTTGCGAGTTTTCCCGCCGGCGGGAATTACTCGACGTGCGCCACTGCACTGAGAACTCGAGAATTGACTCTTCGTTCATGTTGTTCTTGTATGTAAAACTGCAGATGCGTGACGACGAATACTTCGCTTGAAGAATGAAGAAATTTAAACCAAGAATTCAATTAACGGCTTTATCCATTAAGGAGTTAAAAATCAACACGAAAATGAAAGCTGACGATTTGTTAATAGCTCGAGAGAGAAGACAGACATTGTATTTTCCCTGTGGCTGTGCTCAAGAAACTCTTGCTTCAAAACCAGACTTGTGAAAGGATTGAGGAACTCAACAAAAATTCGAACATCAACAGTAATTGAACTGTAAAGCTGTTTGCCACCAATTGACTGCAGCAAAAATTAAAAACAAACGAGTTATCGGTAAAACTGCCTCAGTACACAACGACTCACAATGCCAGTGGATTATTCCAAGCACGCCGATAACGTCTGTTTTGTTCAAAAGAATTTTGCCCTCCTCGTTATAACAACATTTTTCGTAAAATTAAGGATTAATTCACTTGTGTTTTCAAATTTTTCAAACTTTGAAAACGCGCGTGAATTAATCCTGAATTTTCCTCCGGCTCATACAAATACTAAACATCTGCTAGGATTACTATAAAACACTGTAAGTACATTCTAACTTTTGTAGCTCTCTTTACTATTAAAGAAAACTTGGGTGTTAACCTTTTTTGGTTTATACTTGATTTCCCGTTAGAGCTTGTTTCCTTTGCAGCGATTTACATCGAAATGGAAACGTCTTGTTACGAAAAATAACAACGCTTCTGCAGGATTTAAGTTTTAGTATTGGAGATTCACTTCAGCTCCGCACTGTTGATACCCAGTGCTCACATTTTTATACACTTTTTAAAATTAAATTTCTTTTTTAAATTCGATATTTGAGGTTGTCAGATTAATTGGTTGTTCCCACACTACAGTTGCTCCTACACTGAATGGCATTTTTAAAGGATTTTTGAAGGATTCATTTCTTGCCTGTAATCTAAATCTGAAAAAACTTGGATCGGTCGATTATTCAACGTATACTAAATATATTTGTTTGTAAACTGTTCAAGCCTGGTTCATACCAGCGACGGCCGGAGACAGCAGAACAAAGAGTGTTCCGTTCTAGTGACAGAAGCATAAACGCAATCGCAACAGAAGCGCAAAAAGAACAAAGGAAAGGTTTCTCTTTTTCTTCCATTGGTAATTCTGCACTTCCGCTGAACTTCCACCACTTACTCCGTCCCCTGTGACAAAGCAGAAGCACAGGGGGCTTTGGGTTCTAGTAACGTTAGCAAAAGAGCTACGCCAAGGAGGTGGAGAGAATGAAGGAAACATTTCCTTTCCTTCCTTTCCGTCAAACTTCAGCCGCTTATGTCCTACTGCAACCAGGATTACGGAAGTGAGCCACCAATTGCTAATTCCCAGGCCCACAGCATACAAGCGTGGCTCATACACAGCTCACAGGTTTGTTATGCTTCTATCTTTGTTTCTGTCGCTTCCGTTGCTATTTTCAGCCAGGATCAAATGTAGAAGAAAGGCACTGACCCCAGCTTTTCCCAGTTTCCAGACTGTCCGTTAACGAACTCAGAATCATAATCACAGATTTCTTGTTGTTGTGCTAACGCCCTTCATTAGAAAGTATTGTCGTGTACCGTACATCAGTTTGCCAGCTCGGAGACATCTGTACGTGCATCAGTCCCATCAGTACTACAGCACGTGACCTGTTCTCTACAGAGACGGTCTCAGAGGATCCTTTATACATCAGTCACAAAACTACTACACGTGTCCTGCCTCTCCAGCGGTGGCGGTGGGGGTCTCCGGGGATCTTCTTTTTGATGTTCATCATCTCGGTAACTCCCCGTGTGCCTTTCGGTGTTTCTTCGTGATAAAAGAAACGCCAATTCCGACGAGCCCGAGCGCGTCTCACGACGTTCTTGCCATATTTGGGAATCCATGTTATCAAGCCGAGCTCTGTCTTCAAGCTCGTCTTTCGATTCAGTGTTCTCAATATCCTGTGAGGGGTACCGTGGGGGTAATGATGACATTGAAACAGCTGCTAACGCTGGAGGCAACATAGCAGGTTGGCCAACAATTCCCGGGTAGGGCGGAGGCGGGGGTTCATCGTCCTCGTCTTCTGATCCTAGGAGATGGCTAATTTCTCGGTGGTCCAGGGGATGTTGTGGTCGATTTGAATAACTCCGCTGGTTTTGACGCGAAGCATTTGGATAGCGATCAGGATCTGACATCACTGAAAATTAGAAAAATGAAAAATTTGGTTATCACACCAACTCAGGTAATGTAAAGGTGTCAACTTTCGTGATATGAAGAGCAGTGCTTTTTAGCCTTTAATATCTAACCAGTTTTTCATTGACAGATTTCTGATGACTTCACTACTGTTTACATTTCGACTCGTTGGCACAAGGTAGCAGAAATTCACTGACTTCAAGCTTAGAACAAAGCAAGTCTACAACTCCGTTAGTACTCACTGAAAATCTGCGCTTATTTGTGAAAAACTACCGAGAAACTGATGAGTCTTGAAAACTTCCGAATTAGTAGAGATTTTTATGACTGGAGGTAAAAGTTGCAGTCAACTGACATTCTTTCTGTAATTTTCAACGTTTTCAAAGACATATATCTGCAAACGTATTCAACATATGAAGATCAAATCTACAGTACGTACTAAAGGTGCCATGCTTTTTCGATTTATGGTTTAATAATTTCATGCTGTAATCCTTCTACTGTATTCCAGTTTAGTAACTTTTCAATGTCTTTCGATAATAATCCGACGTCAATTCTATCGCTTCTGCATTGACTGTAAAAATACCACAAAGATCAAAATTCGGTATCTCATTTTGTGGTGGAAATGTAAAGATACACTTATTGGGGGGCTTTCACTTATTAGAGCATGTAGGTAAAGTAAGACTGCGCGGAGGGGAGGGGGGGGGGGGGTACGGAGTTTTCAAACGTTAAACACGGGGTTAAGTAATTAAGAAGTGTTTATAGAGGGAGACTATAAAAACATAGAGCAAGCATATAAGGGGCTGTCATAGTTTGGTTTACATGATAGATTTTTTTTTATATAAACACAAAACCTCTGCTTAATATTTCGCGAACCCCTATACCCTTATAAATGAAAGCCCCTTTAAACTTCGTCCTGATGTTAAAAGTAGTGAAAACCCAAAAATGTTCTAAATCTTGACCCGGTTGACGAAAAACTTAAACAGTTCCATGCGTATACCATAACTCATGCCATTTCTGTACCGTATCAATATCACACTTACATTGCAACCCATGTCATATGTGTCCTGTCAACAATATCACGTGCATATATATCATAACTCGTGCCATTTCTGTTCCGCAACTGTATCACCACGTCACGCACATACCATAGCGTGTGTCATGTGCAAACTGCAACCCACGTCACGCTCATATACAAGTATTGTTACCCATGTCACGCCCATACATGCAATAGACCCATCTCACAAAGCGGCCATGTGGAACAAATCATTTGTTATTGTCTGGCAAGTCTCGCCACCGTGATGAGGCTTGCCAGGCATAAACAAAGGATTTGTTCCAGATGACTGCTTGGTGGTGTTGAGTCTATAATACGTGTCATTGACTTGCCTGTTTCGTAAGATGGCGGTGCATTCAGCTGATGAACATCATGATCAAACGACACGGTGCTGGCAACATCGGTTCGGCGTTGCTGAGCTCTACGCAAGCGCAGCTTCCGTGTGTGAGCGACCGCGAGGACGGTGAGAACAATGAATATTATGCCACACGTGGTACCAATCATAATACCGGTGAAATGACTAGCAGAATCATTACCGATTTCTGGAAAACAAATGGAACAGTTCGATTGGTCAGCAGTTTTTGAATATGGATGTTTAGTTCGCGAAGTAAATTCTTCCAAATGAGCAGTCTTAGACATGGTCTTCTTCTACTAGCAGAGAACTGGATTGTAGTAAAATCCGGGGAGCTGGCTTCAATTGTTAAATAAATAACCTTTTTTATTCACTAATACCTTGCAGCCAAACGCTGAATTACGTACATACAGTTTACAAGCATAAAAATTTTTAAAATTTTTAAGGCTAAAAACTAAGTTGCTGTAAAACTGATGTAAAAACATGAAAACTATTATTTTTTGTTCAAAAAATCAAACCAGATCGCAAACTGCAAATATTAAACAGGACGATAAGTGTTTTACGCTCGGCAGTAAAATTAATAGTTACAGCGTGGTGCTTGTAGGTTTTTATACAAATAAGAAAAGTTTGCCCACTCAGCACTAGTCTGATTTTTTTCTCTTTCTCCGTCTGAACCCATTTCCTTTCTTGAGGAATTACCCGAGATATTTCAGTACAGCACTTCAGCTAAATAACGATATCTACTTTACAAATACCAAGACAATAATCAACTGACAATCACTTTATCCTAATAACGCACATAGCAGTTAGCAACAGAAATTGTATGAATTCTTCAACTGGAGCATCAAACATGAATGGAGAAGGCTGCTCATGAACAAGAACGAAAAGAACAGGATACGGAGAACGATAACAAGAACAACGAAACGTGTTACTTTTTCCTGTTTGTTTATAGCGCGGTAGTTTCATTGTACAAATCACCATCTTGTTCTTTTTAAAGAAATGGAGGACTTGCGTCCGTTTTGAAATTCGTACCTTACAGTGTAACACTCAACATGCACTGCTGTTTCAACCATGCACACAGTTATGAATAAACTTGCCACAAGTCGAGCTCCGGAAATTTTCTATCAAAGAATAATCAGGGCAGACAACAAAAGTATATATTCTTTCAATTATCTATCAGCGTACATCCATCTTTACCTCCGACTCCTCTTTATATCTATCCGGCTTCTGAATTAATCCGGTAAGTCGTCAGAAGTCCAGACGATGAAAAAGTCACGAAATCAAAAAAAATTATTCTTTTATAACAATATGTCAAAACACGACGGAAACAAAATACTAAAATAATAAAGACTTTTGGCAAATCAAAATCATCCTTTCAGCCTGTTATTTTTTCTACTTCTTATCACTTCTTTCTTGGTTGACCACCAAATTATCTCGTTTTAATAGAGAATGAAAAATGACAATCACAATTTCTGGCACGAAAACAGCTCAAACGACTTTAAAACACAAATTCTTCGCTTCAATTACAAGTATACATAAAATTGTACACATTTTAAACTGCTATAGAAATAGCTTGTATTTCCTTTTCGAATCAAGACATATGAACTCGACAACAAAGTGAAACATCCAAATACAATAAGTGAAACTTAACAGATTGTTGGCCTAACAATAAAAAAAAATAATTTAGTTTTGTTCATTTGAGGGATTACTGGATTCTAAACAGATTCAAATAAAGAAAACAATAATTTTCATCCAGTCTGCCAAAAATTCACTAGAAGGGTCAACACGTCATGAATTCGCTGGTCTTCACGCAATCCTACTGATATTTCCGAGACGGTTTGAAAATATCCTCACCCTAAATTTCCAACGTAAATTATTTTTGGTTATCATTGTTAGACTTGTTAGACGTTGTGCTACAGTCGAACTTAACTCAGACGAGTCTAGTTCTGGTATAAATATTTTGTTTACAACGATTATAAAAGTCTGAAAAGTTAATTCATCCTTCCGAACGAATTAATTTCCGGCTGATGCTTAAAACTCTTTTAATAAGTCAAGTTTAACAACTTAAATCGTTCAACGAACTGACAGAGTTTATTTTCACCCGTTTGCGCAGCTGAACAAATGCTGCAACTTTATGTCTTGTGAATAATCTCAAATACATCAAATACAATGCTACATGGATGATCACACGCCGTTGACTTGAACGTCCAACAAAAAATTAATACGTATGATAAATCTTTTTGATTTCAATGAGTTAAATAAACATCCATAATTGGAAAATTGTTTATATGTATACAAACAAGTATAACTTAGTACGAAGAAAGAAGCTTCAGCTAAATGGCTAGCCAAGTAGAAACAATCAAGCAAACAAAGTAGACGAACACGAACGAACAAAATGAAACAACATTATAATCGTTTCGGCGACCCCAAAGTCGGACAGAAAATTTTTTAATTTTAAAGAGTTGAACCTTTTACTTATCTTGTAATGCAAAATAAATTGTTGAAGTCAGACATTCTAAAATACTATTAAACTTTCTTGAAAGAGCAATTTTAACTCAAGTTCGTTGAGTGTTTTCGGAAATGAAAGTCATGCAAATAATATCAAATGTGCGTCACCAGGCGACCGGACACGTTCAATTCAGCGTGCGCTAATGCTACGTGGCAGTTGCATGAAAACCTCTAATTTTCACTAACTGTTCATCAAGTGGGGGTATAGCTCAGTGGTAGAGCATTCGACTGCAGTGTGACTACAGTTTGAAATCGAGAGGTCCCCGGTTCAAACCCGGGTGCCCCCTCTGCTATTTTTTTTTTCTTTTTTGTTTTTTTTTTAAAATTTTATTAATTTTCTATTAGTCAGTTTTTGTCGTATCTTTATAAAAAGTCAGATGCGCGTGATTAAAAACAGACTGATTACAAATCACAAACTGATTATCGGGGGTTTTTTTTCATAAGGCAATGAGCCTGAAACTGTTTGATTTTCTCTGAAAGTTGGTTCGGTTGATCGGCAAAAATAAAATCGATCGTACAAACTAAAAAAAAGAACAAGAAGCCATAAAATATCTTCGAAATTACAACTTTTTTCAACTAAAACCCTAAAAATATGGTTTCTTAACATTTTCTTTACTAGCATGTTTGAAAAACAGTTCAGTGGGCGGTCAGACGATTCAAATCAAAACTTTTCAAGGGGATGGCCTTGGAAAGATGCAACTTAAACACTTCATTTGTACACTGTCAATCAACTCACCTGCATTAGGATCAAAGGCTTCGTATTCAGCTCTAAACCCTTTACTGCCATATTTCTCATCAGATCTGAAGACAACTCTCATTTTGTTCCCAGTCGAGTGCACGACAGGAGGAAGCTGGCCATCAATTCGTCCACAGAACTCGTCAATGGAGGAAGCCCAGCTGGCCAGACCATCAAATACCTCCACACAGTCCCCCTGGCTCGGCTCACTCGGTTCGATATCAAACACACTGTTGATACACATATTGTCATGTCAAGAACGGATACTGAGTGGACAAGAAGGGAAGAGCAACACTGTGCCATTTGAAAGGGGTTGGGAATGAAAGAATGAATAGGTGGATGGATGGATGGATGGATGAAAGGGATGGTTGGATATATACTGTAGATGGATTGATCAATGGATGGAGAGATGGAGGGATAAAGGGATGGATGGATGGACAGATGGAATGGCTGAAAGGGACGGACAGAAGGGATGGCTGGATGGATGATGGATGGATGGATATATATATATATAGATAGATTGATCAATTGACGGATGGATGAATGGGTAGATGGAAGGGATGGATGGGTGGGTGGATATACATGTATGGACGGCATGGTCAATGGATGGAGGGATGAATTGATGGGTAGACAGTTGGATGGAAGGGATCAATGGATGGATAGATGTCTGATTTCACTGACCAAATAACAGAGGTTACAACAAACCGTAGGATCCAAGCCCTGGATGTATATGTACAGTATACTCATTCATTAGCGTTTTTCTAAACCTGACAGAAAAAAACTTACTATTGTCAGGAGCTTGGAAATCACTCCAAAGTTTAAAAAGACACAACGGGAGGGTCTGTCTGCATGGAATGTCCGAACATTTATAAACAAATAGGGAGGGTACTTACAAGTGAGAGAGCTTGAAATGTAACGGTGTGTGACTCCAATTAAATTTCAATCCTGAACTTAAACTCTAAAAATGAGTGGAGTTTTCCATGTGCCAAATTAGGAAAGTTGATAATGAGCTACTTTAAGTGCATGATTGAAAAGAGAAAGAGATGAATGGTGTGACTGAGGATGGAACTGCTCAGATAGAGAAAAGGGAAGAGACAAGGGAGGGAGAAGGAATGAGTGGGATTTCACTCACCTGAACTTGAGTTTCACTTTATAACCACTGGGAACTTCTATTTTCCAGACACAATAAAGATTTTTTGGATATTGGTCACCATAGTTGGGTGTAGTGAAAATAGCTTGGTCTTTTTTCATTTCTCCACCACAGGGTTCTAACATATAACAAAAAGACCAAACACAGTTGAGTATAAAAACTCTTTGGGTACTTTTATGTAGGAGAAACTGAAACATGTTTTAGACATCTTAAAACATGAATAACATTATTTAAAAGCCTTGTTTTGCCTTCTTCAGTTCTAAACCCCCTCCCTGAAAAAAAAATTAGCCTCCCCATCACAGAATTACCTCCTACAGTCCTGTTTGTAAAGTTGTGAGGGAACATTCTCCTCTCAAGAAGATGGAATGGCCCAAGTTTATAAAAAGGAACAAAACAGTTGACATTTGTCAAACACATAAATTTATCTTTTTTATATTAATAATACAGTTCAATGGTGATGGAAAATGAAAAAAACTGTTTTAAACCGCCTTTATCTCAGACTGAGGCTTAATTAAGTCCATAAAATAGTAAAAACCATTTTATTTTCAACCTATGCCAGTTTCACTACAAAAATTGAGAACACTACTTTTCGGCTGGTCTCACCAAAATATTAAGAACGAAAGCCTTGGTAAAAATTACTACGTAACTATAA
>JANSTQ010015791.1:0-14344 GCA_026167885.1 Bergia puertoricense | reverse complement strand
GTTTCAAGTTTTTTTCTTTTTCTTTTTCATTTGAAAATTCGAGAAAGTTCAAACTAAAGAAACACGACAATTGAACTTACATACAAAGACTGAAGCAAAGACAGAGACAAAGCAAGGAAAAAAGAAAATGCCATCTCGTCATAAAACTGCATGAAGGGATTAATCATTCTAAATGGTGTAAGAAAAAAGGTAGAATTTTGTTTTGCAAAGAAATAAAAGCAAGAAAACTCTCTTCGAACTCGGATGCTCTTGATGTTTAAATAAAAACCTCAAGGGAAAATAAACTGAACTGCAAAAAATTTATAAAATGATAAATCTTTCAAGCTATGTGACCTTCAATTGGGGGTCGAGGAGTTTTTTGTGTCGCACCATTATGTGGGTCTGGGTGAAATGTTCGTGGGGTCAGATTACTCCTATTCTCGTACGTTTGGAATTCTAAACATTTAAAAAGACAGTCTCTTTCAAAGAGCAGTTACCAATAGATGTCGATAGCGTATTAGGTCCTAAATTATTGCATCACAATACTTTTTGTTGTACTTGTGTATGTCTGCTTTTTTTCTTTTACTAGGACGACAAACGCCCCTGCAGAACCACTTGCCATTCTGTGAGCAAAATTGTAAAGACGAACACAACCCACTAATTCTTGGCCTTTTGAGATGTACCAACAATCAGTCGAGAGAAGAAATGGATCAGTTTTTAAAGGATCTCGACAACTATCTCGGCAACGATAAGGGGGCAGCTCGTACAAATCGTGCAAATGCTGATCTTAAAGAACCGTGCTGTGATTTCCCCATTGTTCACTGGGCCTGTGCACTCGGAAACCACGCAGTGTTGCAGGAAATTGCCAAAAGAAGAGAATTCGATTTATCTGTCAAATGCAAAGCCACAGGCGAGACAGCTCTCCAAAGAGCTGTGTGTTGCTTGGACAGAGGAATGGGTTCACCTGCGGTCGAAAAGGTGTCAGGAGTTTTCTCTAAAATCGTCAGAATTCTTGCTGCTTCCAAAATCATCTTCAAGCAAGTTGACATGGAAGGAAACACAGTCTTTCATACTGTAACCATGGAGATGACGAAACATCCCCAAAAGTTCCGTTATTTAGAAGAGTACCTTCGGCTAATGCTGGCAAATATCTCAAAAACGGGTACAGCAGAAACGTTGGACGTGCTTGGTAAAACGACTCGTGAGGAACAAAATTTCTTGCATATTTTGGCCTCAGTTGAGGAAGGTTGCAATAGTTCCATGAAGAAGCTACTTGAAGAAATAGACTCGGACATCCTGTATAAGCTGCTGTCCGCAAAAGATTGCAGGGATGAAACTCCTCAGAACATTGCTGAGAAAAAAGGCGATCAGACACTAGCCGAGGTCTTCTCTGACCTCCTTGCTGCTTGTAAGCCTGGCAGTTTAAAGCGGAAATTCGATTTACTGTCGCAAATGGCAGGAATTCAAGAGGACAAACTGGACAGTAAGAAACGAGAAAAGGAAGAGATAAGTAAATCTAAACAAGAAGAAGAAGTTGTCCTGCGGAATTTACAAGAACAGATGGAAATTATTCGAGATAAAATCAAACAGACTCAGGAAAGAATACATTCACTTGAAAGGCAAGAGCAAACATGCGAGAAGGAGCGCAGAGAAATTGAAAAAAAGTGCAGAGGCATGGAAAAGAAAGTAGAAAGTATTCTTCAAGGGGTAGATTAATAGAAAGGAACAATGATTGGCGAATCTCAACTTTATTCTCTGCGTTTTAATGTTCAAACTAAACGAATATTGTTTTGGAGTTGAATTGGTAAAAATGCCTGCAGCAGCTGTCCCTTGTCAAGAGCAGAAGCGAGATACAATTCGCTACAAATCTGCACCTAATAGGTAACACCAGCAAGTTTGCACATTTCTTGCAGATAAGCTCAAATAGTTATAATTTTAAGACTCAAAATCAAGTATAAGTGGAATACAGATCGTAACAATTATTACTGATTTCTGGTTCTTTCTTGACTTTTTTATCGCCAATAACTTTCAAGCTTTTTAGATAGTCTAGGATTAGAGAACCTGGAATTTTGTAAGCTTTGGGTCATTCTTATGGTGAACTGAGCGAGGTGTTGAATGTACAGAATAGTACTAGATAACCAAAATAAGCTCCGTCAGTTTAAAACTTCATAGAATCATGCATACTGGTCGCTGATATACCTGGGAGGCAGTGTGGCCGAGCGGTCAAAGAGCTGACTCGCAACCTGGAGACCCTGAATTCGAGTTTTCTGCCCGCTAGTTCCCTGCCAGTTGGTTTTTTCCTTTGCAAATTAACTAGGTTAGGAAGGCCGTCTCGAAAACTACGGGAACAACAGTTTAAACAGACGCGCACCCTCATGATAATAGTATTTATAGATTAATACGAACTTACGCGCAACCGTACACGAAAACGGCTTAATTATTTAGTACTAAAATTTTCATTAAAGCCAGTACAGTTAGAGTTTGCAACTGAAGTAGCTATGTAACAGTATTAAGTGATTCTCGAACTTTAAAAACTATAGTCATTTGTATCTTGTAGCTTCAGAACTGGTCTCCTGTTGATACCACTTGTCAGTGATGGACCACATATCTGGCAACTCGTATGAGACGGTTATTCACTGAGCTCATTATTTGATGTTCTGACGGATTAAGGGCCAAAATTTGCCTTCACATTTCAGAGTTCTGCTAGCAGGTGGTAAAATTCGTCTCAGATAGAAATCTCACCACTTAATTTATATCTAGATGTAAAGGAAGACAAATTTGTAACTTCTTTGTTCGCAAATATATTTAATAGCGTGTTCTCCATAAATGATTTACGTATGAGATAGGAGGCAAATAGTATCGCAAACGTTCATGAAAAACATGCGTTTTCAGGCTACTCGGTGTTTAGAGTGATTAAGCATCGCGTTTACGGCAAACAACAGAAGTGACCACGCGACCATCAGTGCAGTTTGCATTTTAATTTTTCAGTTCATAACTACTGAAGAAGGGAGCAGTTGGCACCCGAAACGTTTAGCAACAACTATATTTTAAATCAGTGTCAAACTACTTTTTATATCATGATTTCCCCTCATTGGACGCTTACCGTTTACTTTTCAGTTCTAAGTGAGAAAAGTAGTTCCGTGTTAGCTATAAACATGAGAACTAACTTGCACAATTTTCGTGTACTTATTATTCATTCATTTTGAGGAAATGTAAACAAGATGCTTTACCTCTCTATTACCAGGTGTGATGAGAACTCAGTAAAAATATATATACTAAGTGAAACAACAGATGAAATTAAGTAATTCTTCAAGGTGTAGATGAAATAAATAAACTTGTTTGTTCAGAGATTTTTGCAGTAAAAATTCTTTGGCTCCATGAGATTTGAAAAAGCTAAAATGTTCCATTAAAATGAAGGGTTGAAGTTAGATATCAACAATTTTTTTTGAAAAAAACATTGCTAACTAGCTTTGACAAACGACAATTTCACGACTTGCGAGAGCATTTTCCCAAGAAAGTTGTTAATTAGTTGACTTGAGGATTTCCGTTAATATGCGTATGAGCGTCGCACCAGTGGATGCACACTCGTCCCAGCGGTTCTTAGTGGGACTTGATAGTGACTCAAGATTCTCTGTACACGTGAGACACCGCCTGAGGAACCTGCAAAGAACGAGGTATTGATAGTTCAGTTGGTATAATAAGGGATCAATTTGTAAAACAGATTAATTACTGGTTTAATCAAGAAATTTAAAAACACAACTCAAGCTTGTCATAAATCGACTTCACACAGTTTGTCAACCAATATCTGAATTCTAAACATTAGAAAGGACGAGAGAGAGACGATACTCAGACATGAGCTTGAAGTAAAATTAAAAAGACTTTGCGCCTGGAAATTGAAGAGTATAAATACCGTGCCATACACTGTCATTATCAATAATCATTGTTGTTACAGTGCATGGCACGGTATTTATACTCTTGTCACTTTCCTTTTTAAGAAAGAAAACGTTGCAAACTTTGAAAACAACATTTGTAATGTTTAAGCTAATAAAGCTCTTTATTGATGAATTCCTTCCACTATATAAACTGGACAGAAAACAGTATACGCGGTACGGGTCTTCTTTTATATTGAATCGATGCAGAAATTTCATACAGAAATGTACAAAGTACGGTTCGGGTCTTGCACAGAGATCATTCACATGCAAAGCCCATTTAATTCTACAACAAAACAAGACAAAAATTAAACCAAAGCACACATACACAAAAAAAACATGAAAGAAAGTAAGCGCTTCGAAAGGAAGACCAACTTTGCTCAAACATTACGCAAAACTGCAGTCTTGCACATTTGTACATTCACCCCGCTTCACTCAATTTTGCTGCAGATAACTGAACCAATACTGGCCAATCTTAAAGGGTAGCAATGATAGAAAGAACTAATCTATTACCAACAATCGCCACATGGATTGGCTATTTCGTACTTGTGCTGTCCATTTGGAATTATAGATATTTTAACAACAACAATGGGGTAGACTTGTCCGTCAATTCGAAACAAAACGTTTTATGAAGGTGTTTTAAAATTAGCTAACACTGCAGTTTAAACCCTGCCCGAAACATTTTGGCAGAAATAACTGAAAACAATGAAATGTACTAAATAATCTTAGAAAAGAACATGCAGCTGAAAGAGAGCCTTACTACAATGAAGGAAGTGCCTGCAAATTAAGATTAAGTTTTAATTATTGCCTGTAATCTGTCCATACTAACTTCATATGTTTTGCGTTCTGTTCTGATGTGCGAGCTTCAGTGCTTGGAAGTAGAGCAATTTCTCTGACAACAACAACCAGCGTCACATGCAGCACACTCTCCATTAACGGTAAATGACTCCACAATCGCTTGTAGTTCAATCGCTGGCGTGATCTCAGCTCCTTGTGTGACCACTGTTTGTATCTTGTGTGACATATATTACCAAACTATTTAAATTTGAAAGAAATTAAAAGAATTCAATATTTTAATTAAAGATCATAATTTTGTAAGCAAATTGATATTTGCAAGCTACAATCCGCGACAAAAATAATGAAATACTAGCACACTCTCTTCCCCTTTTCAATGTTGTTCAGCGCAAATATAACTGTTACTAAACTTATGACTGCTGCGCTCAACAACCAACATTGTGCGGGGGAGAAGGGGTGTTTCATTTATTTTTGTTGAGGATTGCAGCTTCACCATTCAGACTTCATTCAACACACCGAGTACCCCAAAACACTCCTTGACCGCACCTGCCATCAAACTCCACCCCATTCACTCTCCGTGCATGTTTACCTGTTGTGCAACTGTGTTGCAGCACTGCACGGTACTCCTCAATATACCCACAAGCTCTAACTGTGACCTGGGGCAATACAAAGTAGTCATGTGCATTTCTAACACATCTTTGACTAGCCTTAGAATATCCTCAGTTTTGCTGATTTGTGATGGACTGTTCAGACTTGACAAACAGTTTGTGTGTCGACTCATCGCTGAGGCAATGGTTTGAAACACTTGCTGAGCCATTGGGGAGGAGTCCCACTCGTTGTACAGAGCAAGTTCTGCAAATTCCTCATCTTTTGGTTTAGGAAAATCTCTCCACTTAGAAAGTGATTCCACTAACTCTCTTGTTTTTCTTTTTAGAATTGGGATCGGATGAAACAACGATTCATAGTTGTTTGCCCGAGACATTATCTCAGTGACTACTCCTGTTCTCTCTTGTAATTTTCCAGATGGCAGTTGGTACAAAGCAGCGAATGCAGCACAAAGGCATATAATGTGACTAGCTAGTTCCTTAGGTAGGCTAGCAAGATCAACTTCTCCATGACTGACATGATCCCTGATTCTTGGACCTTCCACATGGACCAGCAGGTCCAAAAGTAATTCAACATGCGTGTCACCGATCTCTTCTCTAAGAGCATTCACAGTAATGCCATCCCAAAGTATAGGTGAAAGGATCTGCAAGAAAAAGTGACAAAACCATATTTACATGAATTCGAGACGGATGAGGTAAATGTAAGGAAAGATGAAGGCCAAACAGTAGTTATATATCTGTGTGGAAAAACGGATGGGAAGAGAGCTACTATAGTTTACCATTCCGGATTCAAGGACAATCAGTTGAAATTCCTATTGAAATTTAGTACGTACTTCATCAAAATGTTTTGCACGACATTAATTGAAACGGATGATGTGACATGTGAGGCCTGTGAGGAAAGTTCCTTGGAAGCTACATTATGGACTCGCTGCTCAAAATATTTCAGATAATGCAATGCACTTGCTTAGCCAGCTAGTAACAAGTTCGGCAAACCAAGACAAGGCAATCAGATCTACCAAATGAACTAAAATCCATCTTTTCAGGGGAAAATCGAACCAAATCGCCTGTATGGCTCAGGAACATGAACTTTCATCACCAAACAAGTGAAAAGACTTAATGGATGCTACACGAACTTCCTCTGAAGTATCCAAAACTTCTTCTGGAAACAGCACTTCTCCAACTTATTCTGAGATAAACATGTATAGCAAACTGCCCCCCATATCGCAGCAGCCAAGACACACACAGAGAACAATTTAAGGAGAACTTATTTCCATTCTTCTCCTCTGGAAAGTGTTCAAGGGAATGTTAAATGACATCCCTAGATGTTATCTCCAGGGACTGGCACTGAAATTGAGGAACAATTTTTTCGTGTGGCTATAATTGACAGTGAAGATTCAGGGAATAAAACTGTGAAATCCATCTTGGTCAAGACTGTAAGACGAAATTGACGAATGAAGGAAAGATGAAGGCCTAGCTAGCAGTTGTTTTTCCACACAGAAGGATGTACATGTATGGGAAGAGAATCACAGTAGCCATTCTGGATTCAATGAATGCCAGCTATAATGCCTGTTTGTATTTAGTTTGAACTTTTTCAAAATTTGTGTAGACAAATTAAAGAACAGAACTCTAAACTATTATAAAGGTCCTCACTGTTTAGTTGTGTGAGTTAAGAGATGGTGGGGGTGAATAATCATAGAAACAGATTAGGGTACAATGTACATTTGCAGGGAACAAAAAATTTCAACTGCTGAAACAATCCACTTAGTTCAGATTATGTCTCTTAGCATCTGATCACAGCAATCAACTAGTACATATAATTTGTATGTACAGTTGACTCCCAATAACTCAAACCTGTGGTAACTCAAACTTTGCACTAACTTGAAGTAATTTTGTTTGTCATTTTCTTAATAATTTTACCCTTGATAACTCTAACTCTTGATAACTTGAACCTTTTTCTATTCCCTTGAAGGTTTGAGTTATTGGGAGTCAACTGTAACTGAAAATATCTTTAGTATTTGATCAAAGGTTGTGCAAAGAATTGAAGCCTTTTACTGCAACACTTTTCTTTAGTTGTATGGAGAAATAGAGGGAAGATAATCAAAACAGCTGGCCATTCTGTTTCAAGTGTGCTTAAGAACATACACATATACCTGATCAAAGGTTGTGTAGAGGACAGTTGATTCTGCTGTGAGAACCCTCTCAGGACAGTTGTTCACGCAGGCAAACACTCTCCTCAGGCCCTGCTCCAGCTGTGGTAGCAACAGCACAATTGTGTAATCAAACCTTAAAACAATTACAAAAACAATAAAACCTCAATACTAATTAAAAATAATTGTGTACATACACACATAATGTAACAATGGCAAATATCATTATGACAAGTTCTTATATAATTGATGATGACAATGTCAATGAAAATGGAAAACTTGGAACTACATGATTGTACAATTAATTATTTACTTCATATTCAAATTAAATAGTGAGTAAATAACAAAATATTAATGTCCTATTAAAGAAAATTTTGTAACCAATCTCTCCCAAACAAAAATAATTTTTGAACTGGCCATTGAAATAGCATACTGTGACCAATCATCT
Organism: Bergia puertoricense; assembly: GCA_026167885.1. Lineage (NCBI taxonomy): Eukaryota > Metazoa > Cnidaria > Anthozoa > Zoantharia > Parazoanthidae > Bergia > Bergia puertoricense. Next base: position 6,441 of record JANSTQ010015791.1, on the reverse strand, counting down.
CGATAGAAGTTTTTGGTGTCGATAATTTCTCGAAATTCAAAACTTGAAAATTTTTGTAATATTTGAAACTTTCAATTGGTGTTTGATAAATTAAGTAGCAGGAGAAAAGTTTATGACTAAAGACTCACAAGGTTTGAAGAATATTTATTAATACTATCAAATACATGTCTTGACTATAATATAGTCAAGACATGTATTTGATAGTATTAATTTTGTTCTCACCTACCTGCCGTGCACATAGTACTTGAGAGCTTTCAGCCATATGGGAAACATTGTTGGAATGATGAAGAAACTACTGGTGAAAAGATCCTTGATAGGTGGAATATGATGTTGTAACAGCATTGGAAACGTACTGGTGATCAGCCCCAGGCCAGGGCAGGTAACTAGAGGTCGCCTTGTGATTTGCGATATGGGAAGTGGCCGACATGACAGCAGGTCACTCAGTGAACAAACTAGGAGGAAGAAAAATGAAGTAAATCTGTGTAGATAAGAGAAAGAAAAAATGTTGTTAATAGCCGGGAAAACAATTCTAACCAGTTTGTCTTATGCTTATGCTTAAAAACAACCATCTGGGAGGGTGTTTTGGCTGCTCTGCCTCAGAACATGGAGGGATAATTGTGCACTCTCCTTGACCATAGACAAGCAAATTCTACCCCCCTCTCCTCTTAACTTTAGGTTTCTCATTAATATGAAACATTCTCATTCAAACTTGGTGAGTTTAATAATAAAGACCTTAACACTCCAGGACTGGTACTAATCTACAGTTTCTTTAGTGTTAAGAAGATGAGAGTACAGTATGCAACTTTCCCTGGATGGTTCACCAATCTACATGTATCACAGCTGGTTAGTCACGCACCAGCAGTCTAAGCTTGTACTCATTTGAATGATTGTATATAAGCTGCATCAACTGACAGAACTGAGTCAAGTTAACTGTCTTGAATTACTCAAGGGCACATGTTCTTGATAGACAAAGTCAAAAGCAAAACCATACTTACTCAATAGGGATTTCTCCAGGAGCAATGAAGCCATGCCAGAGTACATTTCTCAGATTCAAACTACAAGGAGGGCCAATCAGAACATGAAGACAAGTGATGACAGTTTTGCCAAACAACTCCTTTAGTTCTGCTGTGGAAAGAAGATCCTTTAAGAGTGACGGACACTGATCTGTGTTAGAAAGTGTCAAGTACAAATCACCAAGAGCATGTTCTAGCAGTGAGCTCATCAAAAGCATAGAAAGTTGAGCTGTTAAAGCATCACCACAGTGAATCAAAGAAAAGCAGTCAACAAACATTTCTCTGTTTCCTGTCCAACTCAGTTTGTTGCTGTATCTCTGTTCAAATTCATCAACTGTAATCGATGTTAAAACTTGGTGAACTAACTGAGAAATGGTCCAAATGCTGTTGGCTGTTCTTCCATAGTTGAATGACACTTCTGAGATATCTGTAATGAAAAGGATGTGCTTAGATTATATAGTAAACCCAACAGATTTACAGATAAAATCTACTGAAAATATATTTGGAATGTTCGTCATCTTTCAGTCCCAAACATTTCAAGTGATGTGTTATAAATTCTCCTTACCATTCTGCTAAATATTTCTTATAAAAAAGGTTGGAAGAATTTTGTAATTGATCTCAGAAATGTTTTTGATCAGTTCCTTGTTTTTTTTTTTTATCACCAAACCACCTTTTTTAGTATCCATATGGTAAGGAGAAGATTGATGTTCATATACTGAGATGAAAGGATTAAGATTTCACCACTGATGCTGGTTTAGCATATAACCTGGGGTATTTAATTTATTCCATTATGTGCATGATTCTAGAAATTATACCACTATTAGATTACAGTTTATTGTTTTTTCAATTAATTATCATGTGTCTGTAAGTCTAGAGATGTCTTGATGTGGCCAGAATGTCTAAATATCTTTAGACACTAACCTTCTTTGGATACCTTCTAACAGACACATTTATGTCAAGATACTTCGAGGCACTTTTGAACCTCTCTACAGTGTAGAGTTATCTAGACACTTCTAAACATTCTGGAGACCTTCAGGTAGTTTTGGACACCTCTGTGTAGACTTCTCTAGACAACCCTTGCCACCTCTGGACACCTCATGAAACCTTTAAAAACTTCTAGATGTCTCTGAACACCTTTAGACACATCTAGACACGTCTTGGAAATTCTGGACACCCCTAGCCCTAGATACCTCACCTCATGACATTTTCGGACAAAAAATCTAGCAAATAAATGCTCATGTTCAGTTTTTGGAATAAAGCTTCCCCTGATTTTGCTGGCCTCTTTCCAAACCTTATCATACCTTCTTCTAGCAATCTACCAATGACATCCCAGTCTAAAGTTCCAGTGTCCGAAAATAAACGAACCTCCTTTTCACTCTTATTTAAATAAATATCGTTGTTTGTCACGGGATAGCACCGCTTCGATATCATACGACGTACATTTGCCGACAAGCATGTCTCGTGAATGCACGCACTTTTGAGGAGTTCCATTTCGTATTGAAGTTCATTTATACATTGCTTTGATTCGTCATTGTAAAAATGATTCTTACTGTGTTCAAATGTTAACAGGAGGGATTTTCCAACCCAGAAAGATTGTATTAAAGGACTTGCGGCTGATCTGTATTTGGCCGATTTTTCGTCCGTTCCTAGCACTTGTTGTTTCACCTGCAAATCATCCATATTTGCCAAGTCCTTAAATTTCGCAAAAATGTTTCTGAAGTTTGCACGCACGTATAATTTATAGTTATAAAATGCGATTTTGCCAGCTTCATGGCAAGTAGTGATGGTCAGTTGTCTTGTCAGCCATGTTGAAAATCTTCTGTAACGGAAAGTGGGCAATATTATTGCAATGCTCGGGGGTGGGGAGGGTAGTGTACGACTGTATGTGGAATGCCTGGAATGACCTACAAAGCCAAGTTTCAAGCTTTTTTTCGAATACTTACAGTGAAAATCAGGATAAGAGAAGATCAGTGAATTATTTTATTGCATTATAAAAATACTATTATGAACAAATATTTTCTTATAATTCATAGAATATATTTTCTCTCTCCTGCCCTCCCCCAACGCCAAACAGTTTTTAGCACATTTCAAAAGTGACGCGATTAACTGATGAAGTACTGGACATGGTTTTGGTTTCAGTTCATTTGAAACAGCTGACATGATTTTGTTGCAGTTAAAATGTGATGATGGTCATTTCCATGATCCAAACTTTTTAGGTATTTCCCTTATAAAGTGTAAGTAACTAATTTTGCAGATTAATAAGAAATTCTCGTCGCGTGACCACGTATTTCAAACATTAACCGGCGTGAACCAGGATCACTTGCAACGTAAGCATGTTTCTTTCTCTTCAGACTTCACTCTGCGGGTACCTGTATATATATCACAAATACTTTATAGTTATCATGCAGTTATGGTATTTAAACCTTTAACACACAATCTGACTTGTACCGTTCATTCGTTCTTTCACTGAACCACTTGAGTTTGTTAAATTGTACATATATGTGATATATCCATTTTGTATATTGATTTTAAAATTTTTCAAAAATTATGCTCATGAATGGACTGATGAAGTTTAGTTTCAATTTTATTCTTAAGTTCGAGGAAGAAATGAAATAGTTTCATTTACTACGGCGCTATTTCCGTTTTTCCAAATGCTGTATTAAAGCAAAACCATTTAAAATGACCAATATGTTTTGACTGTCCGCCGAATTAACACACGTTTGGAAAACCAAATAAATTAATGTGAAAGCAAAGTGCTTTTTGGCTTTTCATTCAAGTAACTAAGTCACCTTTAAAATTAACGAATAGATTAGTAACAGCTAGAGTTAAGTTTATTTTCAATATCTTCCCTTCTGTTTCATTGTCATACCTAGTAACATTTTGCTTTGTAATAATTGTAAATCTAAACGATTAAACAGTTTCAGGTTTTCCTACTGTTATTATCGATCATGTGGTTTTTCAGTCCTTTATTTAGTTTGGGATATTATTTGTTATAAAAAATATATTTACCTTCATCAAAATTCAATTTTAAGTAGAGGCAATTACAAATTATTGGAAAGCAAGAGAAAGCTAAAAGCGTATCTGTAATGCTAAGGCGAGTTCAAACAGATCAAATGTCATCCAACATTGTTGGACACAACATGTTGGATGATGTTGGACGGTGTTGGTTGTGGGAGTGTTCAAATGAATGCAATGCCATTCAACATGTTGTGTTGTATCAAAAATTATGCTGCGTTTTGATCGCACAAGTAAAAACATCTGGCCTTGTTGGATGAAAAGTTTGAACCAATTAAGTTAAAATTCATCCAACATCGACCAACACAATCCAACATGTTCAAACATGATGTTTGAATGGATCAAACATGTTGCATCCTACAATGTTGGACAATGTTTGACCAACACATTCAATCCATTTGAACTGGCTTTTATGAGACTATATATAAAATAATTGGCCAGGGATTAATAATTTATTGAGTTTTCTGGGCAACAATTCGCCTACTATCCCTTCCCCCTTCCCCTAAACCTTAACCTAACCCCAACCTTGACACTAAGTTAACTCTAACCCTAAGGAGAGGGGGGGGGGGGAGAGGAGGGGAAGAAGGGGGATACGTTGGGTTGAGTTACCTAGAAATCTCCACTGACATAGAAGTATTGCAAGCAAGTAATTAACCTAAAAATGTAAAATTTTATATTTATTTAGTGTTGTTCTTGTTAACAGTCACTCACAATACTTTTATTGCTCCCTTTTACTTTTTATCATGCATACACATGTACTGCTATGTTACATCATTTTATTCTCACATCTCATAAATATAGTAGTCACATTTATACATCAGGGGTGGATCCAGAAATTTCAGAAAGGAGGGGCCCACACCCAAATTTCTTATAAGGGGGGGGGGCAAAGCGTGCTCCAAAAGAGGTATTTTTCAGTGTTTTTCTTATAAATTGCTAGTAAAATTGCCAAAGAAAGGGGGCCAGGCCCCCTCCCCTAAATCCACCCCTGTACATATATCATGTGTGCATATATGCACACATTGTACAATCAGGTCTGAATTAGGGTCTCAGTTACTGAGAGTATATTAATTAAATATTATTATTTATTAGTAACAAGTAACTATAATTGTAAATACCAGCAAGTAAGTACTTAGAGCTCAGAACAATAGGAAGTGTAAACGATCAAATGATATAATTAATACAAGCACCATTGATAATCGTTTACTAGGTTATAGCAGGTGTTTGTAGAATGAATGTCACAAAGCCATTTGCTGCTACAGGGAGGGGCAGAAGGTTGGCTAAACTTGTGAACTTGCCTCTAAAAGCTCAGGTGAGAAATTATAGACATTTTTTAACACAACATAGATATATAAAATATTAGGTTTGCCAAATGATCTAGAATGATGTATTTCAAAGTTTTAAGAATGAAACTCAGTTGTTTGGTTTCCCTATTCTTGATAAAGGAAAATTGTGATCTCATGTTCAGTATAAAAACACATGCATAAGACATTTCAATGATCACAGATTTCATTAAGTCTTGCAACAGATGGAAAATGTGTTGAATAACATTTGACAGTGTGTCTGGTTTTTTTAGTGTTTCATATTGTAGTAAAAAAACTAATAAAACTAATAAAATTATATAGAACACCTGTCTGGTAGTAATTAAAAGCATTTTATTAAGGTGAGTGAATGTTTTTCCCATTTTTCCAATCCCCATTCACAAAACCAAAATTGCAGCATTTTTAATGTTTTTTAGTTTATAAATTTATATTTCTGGACTGTTGCTATTCATGCATTAATTATTTTGTCAATGGAAAAAACCCTCAGTCAGAGGAGAACATTTTAATGCCAAGTAGTGAAGAAAGACTTTATAGTTGGAAAATATTTTTAATTACCATTTTGAAGTCTTTTTAGTGCTTGCATTATTTGTAAACTCTTCTTTAGGGGAGCTGCTGCCATAAGTGGGGGCTGATCTATAAATTACGAATGGGTAGGAGTTAAAGGGTATCAACTGAGTGCCAAAGGTGTGAGTTCCTAGGGAAGGGAAAGGTCTGGGTCACCTGGAAAATTTTTGATTTTGAAGGTCTCATAATTTGAGTGCGGTTTTAACCATTTTACAAAGTTAAAATTATTCTAATACATAGTAGTTATGCAATGCTTTTGAGTGGAATACCATTGGAATATGCCATGTGTCACTTGTATTTGCCCCGACAAGTGGCATTTTCCATGGTATCCCAGGGAAAGCATTGCATAACTACTGTAATTTATCCCATGCCTAAATCTTTGGAAAATTTATGGAAGTCTTCAGAAGAGCTCAGAAATCTTCGGAATTGTTCAGAAATTTTCAGAAAACTTCGGAAACAGTTCAAAACAGTTTTTGAGGAATTTTTATGATTTATTAAAATTTTCAGAGAATCCTCAGAAATCTTCGGAA
>JANSTQ010015680.1:0-16441 GCA_026167885.1 Bergia puertoricense | reverse complement strand
GAAAGTGACTCTGATATCGGACCTGGGCCAGCAAAAAAAAATTGTGGGACAAAATATGGTCGCAGTGCAACGCAGCTCGTGCTTTAACAGGTGAATGAAATGGTAAACAAAACTCATACAAAACTTTAGCATCTAGAAAATTTTTGGACGGCCCCCCTTTTCAATTTCCAATTATTTTAAAAAATTTTCCTTGGCCCCCCAAAAAGTGGCTCTTGAAAATATTATGGCCCCCCTCAAAATTGTCATACCCCCTCTAGATAAATTATGAACGCTCCCTTACCTCCTATTTCTAGTTTTTATTCAAGGCTAAATGACAAATATTTCAGAAGAAGATTACAAACATGCTTTAAAAGTTTGGCAAACGTTTGATATGAAAACAATGCAAGATTATCATGACTTGTATCTCAAATCAGACGTACTCCTACTCGCTGATGTCTTTGAGAATTTCAGAGATGTTTGCCAACGTGAGTACAAACGTGACCCAGCTTGGTATTACACAGCATCTGGTTTAGCTTGGGATGCTTGTTTAAAAATTAGTAGAGTAACAGTTAGAGTTATTATCTGACCCTGATATGCGGAGGAGTGTTAATAATTTCTACACGTAATGGAAAAGCCAACAATCCATACATGAGTGAGTTTGATCCCAACCTACCTAGAAAGTATATTACATACTTAGATGCGTATAATCTTTACGGTTGGGTAATGTCCAAACCCCTCCGGTTTCAGGTGGTTAGACGACACTGAATTTAGTGAATGGAAATGTAAACCATGTATTCTCGAAGATGATCTAGAGTACCCACATCACCTACACGATTTACACAACGAATATCTATTAGCTCCAGAATCTATCATGGTTGAAAAGGTAGAAAATCTTATACCCAACTTAAACAACAAAACAAAATATGTCGTTCACCATGAATCTTTAAAACTTTATGAAAGTCTTGGATGGAAAATAACAAACATTCACAGGGGAACCACTTTCAAAGAAAGCGCCCGGCTAATCTGAACACAAGTCTTACGAGCTAAAGCAGAGAATGACTTTGAAAAAGATTTCTCCAAGTTAATCAATAACTCTGTTTTTGGTAAGACGATGGAGAACATCCGTAAAAGAGTTGACATTCGTTTGGTTTCGTCAGTGAATGAAGCTAAAAAGCTGATCGCCAATCCCAATTATGATCATAGAACTATATTTTCTGAAAATCTTGCTGCTATTCATATGAGAAAAACAAAGTTGAGGTTTGATAAGCCTGTTTACTTAGGCATGTCCATCCTTGACCTAAGTAAGACGTTAATGTATGACTTTCATTATAATTACATTAAACCAAAATATTCAGAGAAAGCAAAGTTGCTATTCACAGATACAGATTCGTTAATGTATGAGATTGAGACAGAAGATTTTTACAAAGACATCAAATCAAACGTAAAAAGTATGTTTGATACCAGTAACTACCCAAAGAACCATCTCTCAGGAATAGAAACAGATGTTGACAAAAAGGTGATTGGTATGTTCAAGGATGAGACTGGCGGTCAACAAATAATAGAATTTGTAGGGTTAAGAGCAAAGCTTTATGCTTTCAAAATGGATGAAAAAGAGGAGAAAAAATGTAAGGGAGTAATGATGATGATAAACTTTATTTATACAGGATGCCCATTCAGCTCACCGGCTGATATCCAGAGGGGCCCTGTATCTAAAAATGTACAGAACAAAATTTAATTTTAATGTGGAACTGATAAATCTGGAGAAGTATGAAGAAAAATAGGACGGAGTTAGGGAATGAAGACACCTAAAAAATGTACAGATTTATGATAAGAACGCCTGCTAGATAGAGGTGACCAGTGTAATCATTCCATGGCCTCGGAAGGGCGTGCGCAAAACGTGATTATCCGGGCGGATCTATTTGTTGCAGTCTGTCTTGGTCTTGTGAAGTAGACTACTCAATGTAATGTCACAATAGTCAAATATCGGAAGAATGATCGTGTTATAAACAAGTACGGAAGCCTTTGTAGTTAAAAATTTTCAAATCCGACCTAGAAAACTAACCCTATTAGCTACTTTCTTACAAACATAGTCTACATGAGCATCCCATGTTAGATATTTATCAAACACTACACCCAGGTACTTGAAATTAAAACTGTACAGACAACTATAATGTTGCTGAAATGAAAGGCAAATCAGTAACTGATCATCAGTAGGATACCTGAAGTGCGTGCAATTCTACAATTTGTTTCGGCTCCATTAAATCCTAGCCTTGTTGTTGTAGCTTAGAAGATAGACGTCGGTGTCTGTATATGAAGTCGTCACTTCTACTGAAAATTCTGCCATATCTCACCAGTTGAGATATTAGGAAACACCGTACGCGGGATTCCGTGGGAGACCCTTCCCGAGAAGATTTAAACTTAGAGTATAATCGCGTTCTTTGTGTCTGAGATGTAAACTGCATACGCTTTGTTTTGGACACATTCAACATAAGGTGGTTGTTGGCCAGCCATTCAGATAAACGCTTCAGATCTTGATTGATATTACTGTTTACAGCATCTACAGTTGACCCGCCAAAATACAAGGCTGTGTCGTCAGCATACATGTTTACTGAACAGTTTTGTACACACCGTAGTAGGTCATTTATGTACGCAAGGAACAATAGAGGCCCTAGGATAGACCCTTGTGGCACTCCAGATATGATGTCGAGTTCTTCCGACATTTGTGAGTCGATGCACACAGACTGCTTTCTTCCCAGAGAAGTAGTTCTTAAACCACAGTAGACTTTCGTCGCATACACCGTAGTGTTTTAGTTTGCAGATCAAGATGTCATGGTCGATGGTTTCAAAAAGTCTTCGCCAGGTCAATGAACACGGTTCCAGTTACCAGACTTCTGTCCATGTTCATGAGAATCTCGTCAGCGAAGTAAGTTGCGGCTGTTTCAGTTGAATGTTTCTTTCTTAAGCCAGATTGTGATCTGCTTAGCAAGTTATGTTTATCAAAGTGATCTTCAAGCTGTGTGAATTAAGCGTTCAAGAACTTTAGAAACCACAGGCAGTACCGATATAGGACGGTAACTTTTCGGATTTCCCTTTGCGTCTGAGTTGTAAATAGGTGTCACCTTGGCCTTTAGGTTTTTCCATGTCCCACGGGGGTCTTCTTTGTTTTTCTTAAACTCTTTATTAAAGCAGCGTTATTTATTTTTTCGCAGTTTCGAAGTAACGAAGTTTCGTAGTCGCTTAAATGAGCTCCAATGGAGTTCTCTGTTACTCTTTATTGCGAGATTATGACAATGATGCCTTTCTTTCATTAGTTGTTTTATCTTAGGTGTGAGCCACGGCACATTTTGACCTCTGGCTCGCACGTGGATTTTTGGGGCATGAGAATCTGCAACGTCATTGACGAGCTGTTTAAAGGAGTCCCAGGAGTCCTCCACGTCTGAGGAGGAGTCAATTAACGACTATGGAATTTCATTCAGATCTTCGATAAAAGCACCTGGATTAAAGTATTTGAATGTTAATTATCCTCGGGGGAGGCGGTTTCAAACGATGTAGTTTGCGGACAGCAAATATCGCACAATGATCACTGAAACCAACTGGTATTACTCCCGAGAAATACAAATCAGGTCGTAAAGAAAGCAGTTATTAAGAAATGTATAAGTTTCTGATATTACAAAGACTGTTTATTCAACAAAAAAAAACTACAGATGAGAAGTATGAATGTTATAAGGAGTCACCTACATGAGATTTACACAGAGACTGTAAATAAGATAGCTTTGTTTCATGAGGATGAGAAACGTATTATCTGTAAAGATGGTATAAACACCTATGTACACAGTCGTTGGTCAACTCATGTTCTCAAGGTAGAAATTTTGGATTAAAAAATGATATTTAAGAATTAGATAATTAGAATTATAACATGGTTGAGAAGAACACACAATTAACAAATATTCAAAGTTACAAACCAAAAGAACGAATGATTTTCTCTGAACCTGTTTATGGAGAATTTCCCAATAGCAAACCAAAGATTGAATATACGAAAATTAACATTATGACATACAATGAGGACGGTTCAGTTGGGGACTTGATTCTTCCAGCTGAGTGTCTATATTCCTTTGGGGTCTCAGAAAATAGAAACCTAGAAACAGGAAAAGTGACGGGTTACTCGTTCCCGGTTTGTCTTTGGAATCGTCGTCAAGGCCCAACAGAGGCGGAAAAAGAATGGGTAAACATGTTTAATTCTATTGTTAATTGCTATATTGATCATTTCATTGAAAAAAGGAAGAAATAGAAATGTTATAACTCACTCGTAAGACTAAAGGAGGACTTAATCCTCTTTATTGGAAAATGGAAAAGGTAAAGGACAAGAATACTGGTAAGAATGTTCTTCATAAGGTACCAGGTCAAGGTCCAACTCTGTACCCAAAACTGATCTACTTCAAGAAACAGGATAAGTTTCTCACCCAATTCTTTGATGAAAATGAAAAACCAATTAACCTAAGAAAGCTGATGGAAACGCACTGTTATGCCAAGGTGGCAGTGAAACTTGAGTCCATCTTTATTGGGGGCAAGCAAATATCACTTCAAGTCACACTTTGGGAAGCACACTTTGCTAAAAAGGCTATGAAAAGACTATTAACTCGTCCAATGTCTGATACTGTGAAAACGATTAGCTTAAGTGATTCTGATGAAGATGAGGTTGGACATAATATTTATGAATCAAAACGAATCATTTCAAAATATGATTTGGAGGTAATTCAATATCTTTGGGAACAACAAGTAGTTCCTCTCGAACAAATCCTCGTTTAGGTGCACTAACTGATAAATAGTATAAAACAGGTTGATCAGCGGATACAACTGTACGTGATAAATCATACATCTTTGAACTCCATATTGGATCTGTCGCACGACGTCTTTCACCACCCTCATCTCCACCAGGAGCATAGAGATATCTAACTTTAACACCAGGAGGTATTAAATTCTCATTTAACCCAACAGGTCTTTTATAATTCACATTCTTGTTTGAAACTCTTGCTGACCTTATCACCTCACTAGGTTCTTTTCCAGTTAGTCTTGTTACCTCGCTATTCATTGCTTTCAGAACAGCAGGTAACCTATTAACCCACTCTTTTGATCGTTCATCTATAATTATTTCCTGTGCATACTGATGAGAAGAAATATTTTTCACTCAATGTTTTATTTGCTCTCTCAACAAACGCCTGTGCTCTATGGTTTCCAGCCTCACTCCTTTGAATAATAACTTTATGCCTTTTCATCAAAGTCGTCACATTTCCCATGAATTCGTTACCAGGATCAACCATTAGAGTATTCGGCAACTTTAATTTTCGAGAATAATATTACTAAAACCTCTTGCAACTTCTGAAGAATCTTTTGAGGTTAATGGTTCTGCATCTTTATACCTCGAGGTAATATAAATCACCACTAGTGCAGACTTATAAGTCTTTCGTCTCACTTTATCGTGAGGGAGAAACAATAGATCCGCTTGGTGAATCCGGTTTGGTTTATTCACAGTCCAATGCGGTCTAGGAATATACGTTGGTGGTGGTAAATAAATTTGCCATAAAGCCTGCTTCTCAAGCTACTTTTTAGCTTGATTTTTACTAACTTTTGCTGTACTTGCTAATTTAGCAAAGGCTGAAATGACCTTTCCAATATCCATCAGTGCTATAATAGATTTCGGATAGATTTGCTTCAATACTCATTTAAAGATTATAATGTACTTTTTAAATGGCGCAGACTATTTCTAAAAAACTGAATCCAAACAGGATTCCACGAGAACCTTTTGGACTAAGGGCGAAATCAACGGTGCATAGCATTACTTTAACTCCTTCATCAGCAAATCCTGAGGAGAGGTTATGCATAAACATTCCACAACTATCAGAGAATGTAGTCATTAAACCTGGTAGTGTAAATCTGAATGTTTCTGGTCACGCAAATAATACTCTGGTTAATAACGTTGGTCGAAACCTGATATCTCGATTAAGAGTTATTTTTGAAGGAGAAATACTGCAAGACACCCTAAATTATAATCTGTTTCAAATCTATCGCGATCTCTTCCTACCAAAGGAAGAACGTGAGGATAGTTTGAGACAAGGAATATCGACTGAAAATATGAGAAAGCTTAGGAGTAATGCAGGAGACAAGGACACCTCTGATGCAGAGGAATTAGCCATGTCAGTACTGCACAATACAAAGTACTATATTCCACTCGACCATCCTATTCTAAGAGATCATGGTGTTTTTTATCCCAAGGGGTTGTCTCACCTCCTCCATTTCGAGATTACACTGGCTCCTGTATCAGACATTGTCGTCTACTCTGATACTACTACGCCTCCGTCATACACATTAACTAATCTAGAGTTGGAGTATGAGTACATATCGAGTGAATATCTTGCTAATGAGGCATTATCAGCTTATAAAGTTGGAAAAGGATTCTTCTACGAGAACGTCCTTCACGTGAAAACATTCACAGTATCCAAACCGAACGACAGCGTGATTTAACGAGGACATCAATGTACCAATGTTGTATCTGTTTACTGAGGAATATACAGGATGAACAAGAGACTCTGAGAAATTCGTAAATCCAGACATCAAGTCGATTAATATCAGTATTGGTGGAATGCCAAACCAGCTTTATTCAAAAGGTATGTTACAATCTGATGAGTGGGAGTCAGTAAAGAAGCGTTTCCAGGGAGGCAACATTAAACAAAAATATTCTTATATCAACAAGTTTTGTTTGTGGATTAACCTACGAACTCACCCTGATAATGATTTCATGGAGGAGGAATGACATTGGGTACAACACAAGACGTTGTAGAATTAGAAATACATAGAAAAAAAGGGGGAAGTGGTAATATCACCTGCTAAATGTTTGTAGTGGCTGATGCATTAATAGAAGTCAAGGATTCAACCTTGCAGTCAATAAATTATTAAAAGATTGTGTGATAATACAAAATGGAAGAATTACGAGAAAATACTCCATCCAAATGTATTATCACAGGACCCACAAATTGTGGTAAGACTAAATATTTAATAGACCAGCTACGTAAATCATTCCCATATGTTTTTGATTATATTGTCTTGATTTGTCCTACCTATGCTAAAAATAGGACCTATCGTGGATTCGCAAAAGGCGATAAAAAGGTAATAGTACTATCACCAGAAGTTGATGATTTTAATGAAATTAATGATCTACTAAAAGCCATCGTGGAACTATTCTCCGGTACGAATACATTGCTTATTCTTGATGATTCCAAGGATCTAAAACAACGCTTTAATAAATTCATTGATTTAGCGTTTTCCGGAAGGCATCATGGATTGAGTGTTTGGGTGCTAACCCAACAGCTCATCAGTAAAAGTAAAGCGTTCCGTGACAACGTGGGTTGTGTCATTGCATTTCACTCACCTCCTCAGATGTCTACAAAAATGCTGTTTGAAGATTTTAATGGAGATTTAGAAACTGAGACGCGTAAAAAATTCCTTGAATTACTAAAATCAAATAAATATTCTCGACATATGTTTCTGCTTGCGATATCCTTTCAATTGTTATTCGGAAATACCAAAAGTAACTATTTTTTAAAAAATAACACAAATTTCAAATGTTAAACTCTATTGTTGAAGAGTATATAACTGATGCTCAATGTTCTGATAAAAGTGCAAATGTTGAAGACGCTACAGTTGCTGAAGAAACCAAATCTAAATCTAAGGCTAGGTCCAAGCCAAGGTCAAAGTCAAATAATGAAAAGGATAATGATGATATTGCAGAAAATAGAGAGTCACTAGGTATATTAGCTTCTCTTGGAACCACAAAAGAATATCTTGGCGTCGAAATGAATACAGGTGATATTCACAAATTATCAGCCAAAGATGTTGAAAAATACTTTCATTGATATCATACCAAAATAGGACAGCAGGTCACAGGTGGATTTATAGTAGAATCAGCTATTAAAGTAGCTACTCAATCCATATCAATGATTCTATTGATGATTCCGAAGAGTTGTCAAAGGATTTACAGAATGATAAGTTGGTAAAACGTAAACTTTCTAATGTAGCAGGTTTTTTGGTATTAAAAGGTGACAGATTCGTAGCACTTGCTACTTGTTTCAAGTAGCTAAGCACGTAAAAATAAGAGACCAAAGTATGACAAGTATGACTGATAATACTTTTGAACAGACTACTGAGCAATCCTAAGAACCTACTGTGTAACTACTTAACCACAACTAAGCAAGATGTTAAGATGTAATTTAAGTATTAGCAAGATGATATGTAAGAATGTCAGATAATGTGGAACAAATCACTAATACCCCAACTACAGAAATAAAGGGACAAAGGAAACAAAGAGATCCTAAAAAGGTCGCAGTAGGTAAGAAGCTTGCAGAAAGCAACAAGAAGGCAAGAGAGGCTCTTAAAAGAGAAATGGAGCTCACGGCTGATGACAAGTCAGATGAAGGTGATAAGGGTTGGATCCCAGAGCTTTTATTCTCAACAGTAATTGCTCTAATTGGTGTTGGGTTAACAGTGGTAAATATGTTTTGGTTAAATTATAAAAGCAGAATACAGATCTATCAGCAGTAACAACAAAAGTACCTGATTCGTTCAAAGAGCCTCAATGCGTGAGCCTTAAAAAAAACAACCAAGGATAGGTATGGATTGAATCAGTTTGCAGGATCATGTCAACTAGCTAAATGTCAAGCGAACAGAACAAACTTGTGAAAACAGTTACAGATTCAGCAGTTCTCGTTGGATTGTCTGCTGGTGTTGGATATATTGGTAAAAAGATTTTGAAGGAGAATTTCCTTGGTGATTCCAGCTCAAACGTAATGAATTATGCCAAGTGCACTGCTGTTCTTGGTGGTTCAATGGCATTAAAAACATATCTGGAAAACCAAAAAAATTCTACCAAAAAGTTTTTGATTTAAAAATAAGATATACTTATCGTAATGTCTACCATTGCAATGATGGTTGGAGGTACATTACTCAAGATTACTTCCTTCGCATATGGTTAATGTTTGGCAAAATACTTGTCAAATAAAAGTAGAGATAAAGAAGAGAAAACTCGTTATGAAAAGTCTATGAAAAAATTCCAAGAAGATTATGATGAATACGAATGGAAAGATCATGACTATATTAATTGGTTAAATAATAATCATGATGATGAGAGGATATCTTCTTTAGATTTCCCAAGTGATAAATCCTTGGAATTATATAATGAGGCTCATCGAGATAATTCTATTAAAAGATACAGTATGCCAGTATTTTCAGATTACTATCAACCATCAAGAGAAATAAAAATAAGTGATTTAACATATTTTGCTGGTGGTATGATGGATCTTGGTTACATTTGTGATATGGTTTTTGGATCTTAAAATTCTTAAATGCTTGTAAATTTAAGAATTTCTAATCTCAATAACATGGATTTAAGAAATAAAAATAAATTACACAAATGGCGAGTATAGCTATAATGCTCGGCGGAGCTGTACTTTATACAACAACTTTTACTGGTGGATCTTATCAGAAGATAATTCGACACGATAAAGCTCTAGAGAAGTACCAGAGAGATTACGCTAAATATCAAGAAAACAGACAAAAATTACTTGATTGGCAAGAAGTGAATAGACATAATGAGATTATTGCGTCTCAGAATACCGATGAAGCGTTGAAGTTATACAATAAGACTCATCCCAACGAAAATTTTCAATTAATGAGTGAACCAAAATTTTCAGATTACTATCGACCTTCTAAAAATCAAAAAATGGGTGAAATGATCTATGTTGGTGGGGGAATGTTAGCTATAGGTTATATTGCAAGTAAGTTTTTTTAAATGTTGAAAATTAAGATTATTTTTTTAGAAAAAGAATCTGTATTAAAAATTTATAATTCTAGAACAATGGATGTTGACGTAGACTCAGAAAAAAATAATCTGTTTGAACCAACTGGAGGAGGTGATGATGATGAAAACATTGAACTACACCCTATGACATCTTTATCAACTCATGATACAACTAATCCTTTTCATCACACAACAGAAGAAACCTCTTTTATAGACAACACAGATAAGTTTACCCCATTGATTAGAAGAGAAAAAAATGTTGATGAAGTGTGGTATATAATTAAAGGGAAATTTCCTAAAATTAATCCTGCTAATTCTCCATTCACTGCAAGTTTGGATGAGTATGGCCAAGTGGTTGTAAAACTAAAGAGATTTGGAGGAAAGCCTCGAACTTTGTTTACAGCTGACGGTGAAGTCAATAGTAAATTACCAAAAACGATTATAAATAGTCTCGGTCCCACTGCTGAGGAAATAATTAAAGAATATGAAGACATAATTTCAAAAAATGAAATTGATGAATTACGTACTCAACGTGAAACGTCTTCTGAAAATCAAAGAGAAACTAGAGACCACCAAACTGATGAAAGGCAGAGTCAAATTTCAGAGCTTGAACATGAAAAGGAAGAAATAGGGGGAAAAATGTTACTTAAGAGATAGAATAAAGGCTATTTTCAAAAAGTATGGTTTCACTGTATTCGCTGTGGTAACTGCTGTTGGGGTTGTTATTGGAGTCTCTAATCTTAAAAAAGAATTAACATCTCTTGGAAAAGGAGTAGGAAATGGCTTGGTAAAAAACTTGGTGAAATTTTACCTGGACTGGTTGGTGCTATTGCCAGTTTTGTTTTCAGAACAGCAGGTAAAGTGATAGGTGTTTTAGCTAAAAATGCATGGTTACTTGTTGTTGCTGTTGTTCTTTACTTTGTTGAGCAGTTTAAGAAGAAGAGATAAAACTGAAATGAATAACAAACCTATTTTCATTACATTAAAAACAAATTCACGAAGTGTAAATGTGAATATTCATCCATCTATAATCTTAGGTGAAAAAAATCATATTAGTCTCTTAGATGTAAACATCCCTGAAGAATGTAAAACTTTTACAACTAATCAAATCATAGTTATTGAGGATGGCAAAAATTCTGCAATACGCATTCTAAAAGATTTGGGTAAATATAGTGTAAAACGGCTGTGTTGTAACAGCAACGATATATCCAAAAAAACTGATATAAATATTGAAATAACTGACTCAGCAGCATATTGTAACACACCAGATAATACAGTTAAAGTTTCAAGAGAATTGTCACAAAAATTCAATATTCCACAAGAGTTACTACATTCTAACTCTATAAAAATTGGTGGTGATGAAAAATATCTGATATATTGTAGCTTGATTGAATCTAATCCTTCCTACTTGATTAACAATGAATTTGCAGGAGTAATCCCCTCTCAATTGTTAGCCCATGCACCGAGTAAAGATGGTTCATACCCCAACGTATCGATTAAATCTTATGAACGAGTGATAAATAGTTTTACAATAAGAATATTTCGAGATTCCAGATTTTAATGGAAAGGAAACCATACACAGTTTAAAGACTTGGTGATACTTAAAATGGAAGACTGCAATGCTATCTATCCACAATTATCTCAAAATAATGACCTAGTGGATACTCCGTATATTCCAAACGATGGAGAAAGTTTTCGTCTTAAAAAATCTTGTGAAGTTTTGGAAAATCTTGAAAAGGAATTTAAACATTATGAGAATGAAAGAAAAAAGTATAAACGATATCATGATATTCTATCAGAGATTAGCGTATCAACTGGCACTCTGCATGAACAAACAGTATCTATTTGCGAGGCAAAAGTAAATAGTACAAAAGACAGAATCTCAAAAGTTTTGAAAGATAACAAGATTTCTGAGGATGAATTTCATAATATTCTCTCAGGGGTTGACAAGTATTATGACATGAAAAGCTCTATTAGATCAAAATACAGAAAAGAGACTGAAAAAAAACGATGTCAACATGCCAGAGCTGAAAAGACAGATTCCTTCAGAAATAATGAAAAAATTGTAAGCTTCCACAAATCATTTAGATTCAAAGTAGAATGTTATTTTCTTTGTGGGAATAATGACGAAGAAAGACCGCCTCCATACAATCCTGAATACATTTAATTAATCTAAAAAACTCCATAAATGAGTGGTTTATGGAGACATTTCCAAGAACGATATCCTAATGTTCATTTCTCAAAGTTTAGAATGGAAGATTTCTTTGGGAAAAAGAATGTGTTGTATTATGAAAACGGAGATGGAATAACAGTTTGAATGATAGGGGAAATTTTCTACACAGTCTTTACTTTTCAGAATCAATGAAAAAAGCTCTAGGTTTGCCTGCGGGCTTTCCTTTGGAACTAACATTTAATCCAAGCCCAAAATTTGATATACTTGCAATCGCATTTAATGAGAAACCACATCCTCTAGATGATTAATAGATAAATCAAGAAATCTATGTCCGCCATCTGACCATTTTAATATTTTGTTTCGTGATATTTTTACTGAAACCGAAATAACACATTACAGTGCTAGTGAAGCGAGAAAATGGTTGGCTGGTCCTAATATCAGTTATTGGCCACAGCAGTTAAATTTTGCTTTGTGGTGTGCTACTGCTGGTTGTGGGATTAGTTATCGTTTGTTATTTCAAGACAAAATGGCTGATGGGATCATGATGTAACAGATTCTGAACTGAAACTTCCTCCACAGATCAGAGCATTCTTGTGGTTTCATGTTTATTTTACAGCTCGAAGAATATTGTTTCAGCTCGGTGGGATTCAAGGCACTTTAGCGTTACTCGGTGATCCTACATTTAATCAAAAAGAGAATAAATACGACTTGCCTTCATATAAACATATCTGTAATGAATTCGGTATCCATCCAAGTTCCGATTTTCGCTTTATAAAAGGTGTAAATCACGGATTGGGTGGTGTTTATATTTGGATCAGAGGTCCATACAAAACGGGCCATGATTATCCTGGTTTTTCAAACTTTAGTGTTGAAGGTGGTAGTGCTAGTGCTGGGAACTTGATTCAATACATTAAAAACACAGACTCTTTGTTTCTCCAATATTTTATGGGCTTACTGCAGCTGGACAATCACGAATAAACCAGTCAATTGAAGCATTCGTTTACTGTATTTTAGGTGCTCGGTTAATGATAGGAAATTCTGGTGGTGCTCAAGAAGTCAGACGCGAATTTTTGGTTCTACTCGAGGACGCAATTCAACAGCCGGATATAAGTAAGTCCGTACAGAGATTTCAGCGCGCTGTGCAAGAATCCAAAGTAAAGTTAGATTTAGCCCTCTCCCCTGGGACTTGGCTTATGCCTTCGAGGATGGTAGTTAATTCAGAGAGCAAAATAAATAATAATAATAAATTAAGACGTGTGAATCCGAATATGAAATAAGGCGTAAATTCAGATGTAAACACACCAACAAAACCAGTCGAAATAAAACATAATCTTGGCACAGGTAAAGTTGAATTACCCCATGTAGTTAAACATAATATGGGAACGAGTAAAGATAAATTACCACACGTGTTTGAAAATAGAAATCCCCGAGGCAAAAGTTGACAGGAAAAAAAACTGAAGTCGTTAAAATAAAGACACCTTCTAAAAATACTGCTCACGAAATTAATCTCTCTGTTTTGACAATAACTGCAGGTGGATTAGCTTGGATTCTATTTAGATAATGTCCACGTGTAGCGGATGTGACGTATTGATATAAACAATAACTGTTCACGTGGAGAAGAATGGAACACATACCAAATATCCCTAGCAACTAAGAATTTGAAACTGGCCTCAATGTTTTGATTTCGAGTTCGTTGTTGCTAGTCGTATTTGGTATGTGATCTATTGTTCTCCACGTGATTTTGTATTATCCGTTTGACCCAAGGTCAAAGTTTCACGTACTACGTGCATGCTTATCACAGGTGATGTTTATGATGAATATTTATTGATACCAAAATACAACAAAATCTTTTTGAACAATTAGCTTTTGAAATGTTGTTTATTAAAAATAGACTTTATATAAACGATGAAGAAATTGAACGAATTAAACAAAAAGTTTTCAAAGACGAACATTAGAAGCTTTGGTGAAAAATATCCATTTAGTTGTATAACGAGTCGCTTGTTATACAACTGATGCGTGACACCTCACAACCCTCGTCAGTAATTATTCAAACATGAAAGGAATAATTACTCAAATAATATTGCTATTCACACGAAATTTCTTCCTCACAAGTTGGACAAGAATGAACGGATAAGCTTTCTTCATCACAAGTTGGACAAGAATCATCGACTACTCGATTCTCATGTGCCTTTTTCCGGTGAGTTTAAAGCTTTGATTAGCTCAGATTTTTTCATTCCTGAATATTTCTTGATACCGCGCTTTTTGGCTAGGATTTTCAGTTCTGTCACCGTGTTGTTATTAATTGACAAGCTTTCTTCTGAATTTTCTCTCGATCTGTCATCATTATTTAAAACTTTGAATAGCCTCGAATACCTCGCTCTTTGGCGAGGGTCTTTAGTTCTTTCACCGTCTTATTAAACATTGTTGAATATAAACTCATCTTTTAGGTTGATTAAAATACGCCTATCACAAGTTGGACAATAATCAGTGACAAAACCTTCTCCACACGAACTTCCTTCAATACAAGTTGAACAATAATAAACGTAAAAGCTCACATCCTTTAGGTTGAGTAAAATACGTCCATCACAAGTTGAACAATAATCAACGATAAAGCTCTCATCCTTTAGGTTGATTAAAATACACTCACCCCAAGTTGGGCAATAATAAACAATAAAGCCTTCTTCATCACAATTTGAACAAGAATCATTGACCACTTGATTCTCATGGAGGACTTTTTATCAGTGGTACAGCAAAGTAATTTTCATGGACCCGCGGTACAATCATGTTGTACCCAAATACAAGAAAAAAGTATCCTAAATCTAGCAAAGTAACCTCTGATTTAAATAAAGGACTGCAAAACAAAGCTTGGTCTCTTTATTAATATTTTGGAGGAAATGAGTGCCCTGTCCACAGAAATTCTCACTTGCACAAAACTGATATATGCAAACTTGGAAATCAGGCAGCAAGAAGATAAACTTTAAGGACTTTTCATGGACTAGGGCATTATTTCACGTATTTTAAGGACTTTTGAGTACTTAAATTTTGAAAATAAAAGTTTAAGAACTTTCATGGTTTTTAAAGACCCGTACGAACCCTGATGCCAGAAATTCACAACCCGGAGCCAGTACTAAAGTAGTAAGGAACACACGGTGAAAAGTTTCGAGCAAATGAATATGCTGGTGCGAATTTGGCATAAAACGATCTTTTCACTGTCTTCAAAATTAATTTCGGGGTCTGTGAGATAAGCAAAATTTCT
This sequence comes from Bergia puertoricense, assembly GCA_026167885.1. Taxonomy (NCBI): domain Eukaryota; kingdom Metazoa; phylum Cnidaria; class Anthozoa; order Zoantharia; family Parazoanthidae; genus Bergia; species Bergia puertoricense. Next base: position 1,186 of record JANSTQ010015680.1, on the reverse strand, counting down.
TCTTTTCACGCCACAGTCTCTCTACCAAAACAACCCACGTGCCGCCAACTCGGGTGAGCAAAAACGTTTCTGATTTGTCAATATTCGTCCCAGCATGCAACGCTCGAACCGCGAAGTAGACTGTTGATTTTAGATTTAATATGTTTTAAAAAAAAATTAATTAGTATTTGCGTACAAAACTAGCAAAACTTCAAACTGGGAGTAAAGACGCAGGAGTAACACAGCTGAAAAACTGGACAAGGAATTTGTGAGACACTGGCAGACAAGATGTACCACTAACGCAAATGTTTAGTTCTAATTATTAAAGAAAACAAGGTAACTGTATCTCAACGTCTTGCTTCAAAAAAGGCAGACGGTTGTGTTTTACTGATTTGGAACGGTTCACAAGACCATAAACTTTCAATTTTAACTGGTTTTCAACCAGCTTCTGTTCATCTGTACAGATATTTCCAGTTTCTATCCAAGTCACTTCACTTTCTCATGCAGGGTACTGAGAATTGACAGGTGTAAAAACTGTCGTCCTTTGTCGCGGTAAAACGTTGGACGGATTTTCGGTGTCCGTCATATGAGTAGGCTCACACCGAAACTATCTCATCTTCTGACATTGAGACTCTCTCCCAGGCCCTGCTCAATAGTCTTAAGATCTTCCAAATCCTCCTTAATTATGCTAATTAGATGCATAATGCCCATTTGCTGTTGTTCAAGATGCTGCAACAAACAAACTTGAATCAGATTCGAAGCTCATGAAGCATTATGAGCAACACCAAGAGGAGTGGCAGGGGTTGGATTGCAATGTCCCTCAGTTCTAATCCATAAACTTTAGACTTCGACTTTCCTAATCTGGGATGTCTTTCAGTTTAATATGCAATATAGCGTCACCATTTTCGATTATCACTGAACCGAGGGGCTCGTAAGAAAATTTACTGAAGCTACCCAGGGTATAATATGAATCGGGTAAAAGATCTTGCAAATTCCTCGGAGTGGTAAACTGAAACTCGCTGGACAGAGGAATGCGCAGTACACTTTTGGTAAGATCTTTCAAGTAGTGACTCTTGATCTTGTACATTATTTCATTCATTTTACTGTGAAATGGGTATCGTTTTGTTTAAACTTATATTATTGAACCTAAGGAGCGGGGGGTAGAGTTGTAGAGTGGGGTAAGGTAGAGGGCGGGGTGTTGGGGTTT
>JANSTQ010015569.1:0-16442 GCA_026167885.1 Bergia puertoricense | reverse complement strand
ACACAAACTAAAACACAAACACAAACACAAACACAACACAAACACAAACACAAACACAAACACAAACACAAACACAACACAAACACAAACACAAACACCAGCACCAACACCAACATGAACACGAACATAAACACAAACACACAAGAACAAACTCAAACTCAAACACGAAAACAAAAACGAACACGAACACGAACGCGAACACGAAAACAAAAACGAACACGAACACGAACACGAACACAAACACAAACACAAACACAAACACAAACAAGTGCACGCACATATTTAGGTTGTTTTGTGGGAATATAATCGGCTTGGTGCACGACACGGTTTTATTTTTTTGTTGCGGTGGCGACCTTCATGCCATCAATAAGAGACAGATTTGTGACCTTCTTTTGTTCAGGTAAAATTAGGAAAGCAAGCGCAATGTTTAATATTAGTCGGGGAAATGAATATCTAGTAAAGTGAAGCTGTTTTCTTACTTATATTGAGAGTTCATCTCTGGGTGCTCTAATAATTTCGACCCAGTTTGACGGCGAACTATAAGTATACCGACAATTTCCCCAAACTGATGTCTTACACTAAAAGATGAGAAGTCTTACAAGACTGTGGTTTCCAAGCGGAGACTATCTGCAGTCAAACTCAACATCAACTCGCAAAATACAATAACATTAGTTTGACAAACTCTTTAGTTGAAGTTTGGACATAAAAAATCAGCTTTGACACGTTCGCATTTTGAAACTGCCTGCCCGAGTTAGTATAGGAAACTGATACAGAGTTTTAGCCTAGAATCCCAAAGAACAAAGGAAAGTTTGTTACACCTATCATTATTAGAAACTATTTTTCTGAGGGGTAGTAAGAAACTTTTATTTTTATAGATAATGAAAAGAATTGTTACTCAACAGTAAAGTATCATGTTCAGCAAAAATCATCAAATATATAAATAAAGTCTGCAAGCTAATCTGCATGCCGAGAAAATACAAGAGACGAACGTTTTACTTTGCATACTTTGAAAGAAATTTAATTGCTGATCCAGATCCGTAAAAGATCCGACATCCTCACATATTTGTAGCAGTGAACCTGCAGTATTTTTAGTGTTTGGGTTAATGATGTCAGTGTTACATGCATATTGTCTCCAAACGCGCAAATAAAACGTTTTTAAAACAATATTCCCAAAATGAAAACTTAAGAACAGTATGAATTATTTAGGGCTAAAATCCCGGGAAATTTTTGAGCATTCAGCCAAAGTCCCCACAACAAACATTCTTATGTAAAAAATGACTGTATTTCCAAAATTTAATTAAGACTTAATATTACCTAGCGTAAACTACCCTCAACACTAAATTGATGTTTGTTCAAAATTAAAAGCCACCAAAGCAAAATACTTTATAGCGTCTTTTAAACTATTTCCGCCAAACCCCTATGGCCGCAACAAAATTGAGTGAATTATCACAAGGTAAAGCAGTTAAGCGTAGTGTTTGACGGAAAAATCACAAGTGTTTGAATTATTGACTGGTTGTTATTTGTGAACAGTAGTTTTCCCTATCTGTGAATAAAAAACTTCTGAAATCAGAACAAAGTTTAGTTTCCATCAATGCGCGGTAAATTTGCCAGTCTATCTTGCTAATTGTTTGGCATATCAACAAATAATTCAACTTCGTACTTAGAAACTCTGACTACGGAACTAAACACTAGTATTGCCTTCGCAAATATTGAGTTGTTGTAAAACACGTCAATGTTCACTAAGTCACTTTCAGTTCTTTGTTGTTTCAGACTACCCATATCATTTTATTATCGATCAAATTCCATGGTCTGATTTAGATCAACTGATTGGCTATGAACTTTCTCTCTTAAACAGTTGGTCATGTAGTTGTGTGTAGCTGTGTTGCCCTGAATCAATATTTTACCGTATTTCATTTAATGCATGATGTGCTGTACATTAGTAACGCAATTTGGATCGCGGACTGTAACTGAAATATAGAGGAAAGCAGCTCTTTTAACTAAAATATAGAGGAAAGCAGCTCTTTTAACTAAAAAAGAGAACACTTTTTTTGGTAATCAACAGTTACTGAAAGAACATAAACCAGTAAGTCATCTGCAGTGTATAGGTTTTGTTTTTTTATAAACTCTATAGTTATGTTTTTTTATAAGTGAACCACGCAGTCATTACGCACAGAAGCACTTTAGCGTTAAGGGGGCGCATAATTGATGGTGTCGGCTTATACGTTAGAAATACGGTACATTTAGCGCGGTACTCAGTACACAAGAAAGGCATACTCTACGTTCATACTTATGATTGGTGGATTTTAAAACTGTTCTGTCATTTTAGTCCGCACAAGCTGGTGATCCTACAACTTTAATTCATTGCTTCCCGTGTTACTGAAGAGCAGGTGGCGAGAACTTGCTACTTTGCTGTTCTTTGGTTAAAGAGAAGGGAAGTTCATTCTTTCAAGTTGTGAATCTACCGTGAAATTGGAAGCTTAAATTTAACTCTATTTTATTAATAGAATCATGAAGCTACTGACAAACTTTGCCTTCATGTTTATTTTTCTTCTTTTCCTTGGCATCAAGCCAGGGGAAAGTATGGCTGGTGGGTTTTACATCACTACATATCGGCGAAGACCACAGGTAAGTCTATCAGTTATATCATATCATATCTTATTTTACTATTTTTCTATGTGCGAGGGGGGCGAAGGGCCATTTAATGGTCACTTTTCTCCATTCGAACTCAGCATGGGACGACGTTTTTTTTCAATATCCTAACTATCCAGGTGATCGGACATTTATCACGTGCTTGGAGTAAGCCAATCAGCGCGCGCTTTCAAGTCTGCCCAAAAGGCACCATCCCAGAACGCGCTGCGAGATTAGTAACGATCGCTGATGTTTTCTCGTTCTGCTAAAGAAACGAAGTCCGTAAAACGAACTATTAAGCAGACAAGTTCTGGCAATTATATTCAACAAAGAAGTTGCCTTTTAGCCCTTTAGCTGATAAATGCATTTAAACATAATGAGTTTTGATAATACCTAGAACTGTTTTAAAACCAACGACTATAATTTAACATGGCGGCCATTTTGAGACCATTTTGTGCGCTCGCGGCTTTCTGGGATGGTGCCATATAATCAATTCAGTCAGGCGTTCCTTGCACGCAAGAACCGATCACCTGGATATTCTGAATAGATACTTTGTATGAAATAAACAGGAACATCTAAAATGACAGATAGTGAACTAAAATAAAGTATGGAGACTGTTGAACGATATTATGTTTTAAAATGTCTAAAAGAAAAAATATAGAATCCAAGAAGTGAAGTAAATGCTATATAAATATACATGGATGAGAGCGTAAGTACCAAAGAAAAAAATATCAGAGATTAGATAAAAATCAATGATTAGAAATGGAGAATAATAAAGTAAAGAAAAAATGAGAATGAAAAAAAGATAGGTAGAACATGAGGCAGTGTGTAACAGTAAGTGATCACAGCTCAGAGGATGAAAACAACGAGAAAATAAACAAACAAGTAAACAAATGAATAAACAGTCGGCGCGAACAGTCATACAGAGTTTATGAATGTGCGTATGTGGTTCTTCGTGTGTGTGTGTATGTGTCCCCGTTAGGATGTTGTTCAGATTAGCTCTCTGTGTATCGTTATGAACTAACTCTATTTTTTTCATTTTAAGCAACAACACAGAGTACGCAGCCCGATCGGAAGACTGACAGAAAAACGTTTACAAAGCCAAAAGAACAGAATGGCAAACAATCCAGAGGAATTGAACATAGATCCATTTCACTTCAAGAAGAAGCCAAATTAACCATCAGAGCTCAAAGGATACGTGTACTAGTATTACTTCTGTTTTCCTAATGAGTGTTTGAAATGTACAAAACAAAAAACAAAGAAAGGTTAAAAGCAATTTGTCGAAGTTGTGTATTCTGAAGATTACAAAAGCTACAAATATTCACAAAATAAAATACATAATATTCCAATGAAACTGAAAGTGATAATTGCTTTAAAACAATGCAGGGTACGAAAATGATTAACTTTACCAGCTAATTTGATCATGACCAACACGCGGTTGTGAACAGCACACTCTTTTATTCATGCTTCGTGCAGCTACTTCAGCTACAGATTTAAGAAAGGAAGATAAATGCAGTTTGTGTTTCTGCTCTCAATTTGCTCTTGTGGTGAGATAAACAAACTCTAAACAACAAAATCCAAGTTTTAAATTTAAAGTCGCAGTCCTTAGTCGCAATCACAGTCATGTATACGCGAGTGCAGGCATCAAGTTTGGCTCGCAGATCACAAGTTCTTTTTCGATATAGCTAATTGAAATAACTTCTTAATAAGTAGATTGTTTATAATAAAAAGTCAGCACCAAGTAGTGAAAAACCTATCCTCTCAGAGTTGCGAAACTGATTATGAATAACTTCAGTTTCTCTACAAACTAACATTTGACAAACCCAAAATGTTTGCTTTACGACGACACTTCAAAACATTGTTTTAAATCTAGTGGGAAAACAGTTATGTCTGAAAATTATTATTAATAGGGATAGATCATTTCGACTCTAAAGATTACTGGTTGAGAAGAATGAATGTTCGATGTGCGTGACTTGGCTGCGAAAGATATTTTGAGTAAAAACGTCTATTAAACTTAAAAGTCAAACAAGGTACTTTTCTACTTTGAAAACATAAACCCTTTCTTGAGTTTACAAAAGGCTAGTTCTTTAATATCTTATCCTCCTTTGCATTTATCTGTACTAAACGCCTTTACTTCAGTGGCATTTCAAAACGAGATATTGATAATGGTAAATAAGAAATGATTAAAGGCATTGATAACATCTCTATTATAACCTATCCACTTTTAAAAATTTGCCCAATGTTGCTACGTACGGAGGGGGTTAGCACTCATCTCTGGTTAGTGAGAACACGTGACTCATCCTGTATGCGACACTATAAATACCCTCCCCCCTACGAGCACAGTTAAGTTGGGTACTGAAAAGGTACTAAAGTAGCTCTCACACAATCAAATAGCATGGAACGACTAAAACATTTGAGAAAAATATCAGTTTTTCTTCTGATAAAAGTATTACGTCTCCCAAGGTAGAAGTACCTATTTCACATAACTACAATTACGAAGTCGAACATGAAAATGCAATAAAAACCTGAATTTAACCCTATCCGGCTCGGCGGGGGGCGGAGAGCGCCCATTCTGATTTCGACCATCGAGAACTTTCTTGATAGTCAAGTAAGAACTAACTTCTCTTGTAACTTTTCCTAAAGGTTTTAGCAGAACAAGACTCTGGGAAAAGTTTCGTTAAGGGTATCACGTGTTGTAAAGGCGACGCTGTCTTCATACCAAATTTGTTCAAAAATAGTTTTTCAATATTTTTCTCTCTACATAAACGAAGTCATCCAAACAGCTGCAAACTGTTAGCCTTTGAAGTGGATTGTGTGATATGTTTTGCAATATGATTTACCATTGTACACGATTTGCGAAATCATATTAGATGCGCAACAGCTTTTATAAGAAAGCCAAGATGGCGGCTGCGTACACGTGCACTTTGCACTTTGTCAAATCTCAAACTTCTCCCAGTCAGGTTTGCATTTGAAACCTTACGAACAAAGTAAAACAAATTGAATTACTTCAATTTCTTTCAGTGGGGGGAATTTGAGTGAAACAATAGTGCTACAGCCTGTATGTCGTGCCTGGAAAACATCCAAAAATATACAGATTAAAATTAATGGCGTGGTTTTTTTTTTGTTAGTTTATAAAAATTATTACCCTGGCGCCAGGGGTAACTTCGCGATTTTAAACAAAGGACGTCGGCCGAAGGCTATCTCCCTCTCGTATTCGAATTCCCTCTCCTGCAGTATTTTACAAGATCTGACAGCGAGCTGTACCTCTGGCACCCTGGGAAACATCTATGTGTCATTTGTCCAATTCAGAAACGTCTTTAAACTTTTCTGCTTCTGATCAACAAGATTACGTAAAAACATGAAATTTGGGGAGTTGTGACGTTATCATGACGTAATTATGACATCAAATGTCAATTAAGCTACATCAAATTAAATATACTACGATTCTCTGCTTGTCTACCAAATTTCATTTAATTACCGTAATCAGTTTTAGAGAGTTTTTTGCCTCCCTCCCCCCACCCTCAAACCCCGGACCCTGGAACCCCCCAAAACCCCGGGTCGGATATGGTCAACTCGCATAATATCCTTCCGTCAGACGCTTGTTCCTTTCTGAAAAGAGCCAGGTGTCTCCCTTAGGAAAATACTTCCGACGGTCAAAACTCTCGGCAAGAACTCTCGCTGCGACGTAAAATAAGCGTGTACAGACAGACAGACAAATATCCAAGACAATCTGGGAATACCCATTCATCATCATAATATTTCAAGTTTTAAGTATTAGTTGTGTTCTAACTTTATTTGCTTATTTACTTCTATAATCTTCCACTTATCAGTTTTAAATATTTAGTTTTGTTGACAATAAGGTTTCTGAGTTTGATAACAAGGATTGCGGCAGAGTTTGATAACAAGGCAGAGTTGATCAATTTGAAGATTACTTGAAACTGTTCATCGCATATTTTTTACAAAGTGTATCTGCATGTCCCTTATCCATTGCCAGCCATTTGTAATAGGTCAAAGCCGGGATTCAAGTAATTGTCTTTGTGTAAAGTTGTGGCGTTAGCGTCCGTAACGTGGAAAATCTTCGTCTTGACTTGCAGCAGAGAGCCAGGCTTTGAACAGCTCCCTCTTGCAGTCTGCTTGTGCTTCTGTGCACAAACTCTTGATAGATTTCCGAAGCTACAAGATGAAAGATGGGTCTTACTAAACACTAAACATAACAGAATGGGAGGGAGGCGGTAAGGAAGGAAGGATGGAATGAATGAATGAATAAATGAAGGAAGGAAAGAAGGAAGGAAAACAGGGAGGAGAGAAGAAAGAAAGAAAGTAAGTAAGTAAGTAAGTAAGATTCAATTTTACATATAATGGTTATCCATCTTCCCTAACGTCCGGCAAATCAGATGTGGAATATATCGAGTTGCACATACAGAATTTTTGTTAAAATGTCTATTTTGCTTAGGATACGAGATGGGTCATTGCCTTCTGCTTTTCAACAAATGTTTAAATATCCTTTTGAGATTTTAGTAATGTTTCCAGGACTTTGCTTGGGTAAAATGTACAAGACAGGTTCAGTCCCAACATTGAGCATAAGTATTTGTCTAAACATTTGTTGAATGTTAATGAATCAATTTTGTCAAAAACGTCCTTCAAATTTGTCCTTTGTGTTGTTTATGCGTTTTATTCACCTTACACAGCTAGGAGCCTGTAGGTCAATGGCAAACTGAATAAACTCTGGAAAATTTGAGATTCATTTTCATTAAAAAAATCTAAAAAGATTATTTTTAAAATTATTTCCTACAACAGGAAAAGCTTTTAAAATAGTACAAGAAGTTGAGAGTACCTCTTAAATTTGTTCGTTTTAATTATGATGTTGTAATTGTAAAGGGATTTTTTACCGCTGAAGGAATGTATATTTGTAAGCATTGTGATATGTTTGACAAACGCAAACAAATATAGAACAAGTTGTGCGAGAAACAAGCAAATCGGTTTGCTACGAAAGTACGATCAAATGTTTTGTTTAAAACTACCACGAAATCATTGTGTAGAGAAAGGCGATGACCAACCTTCAAGAACATTATCAATTATGTATGTATTTGAATACGCTCAGAAAATTCGTCCATATGGTTATTATTTAAGCCAGAAGCAAAACTAAAATATTTTGCTCCTTGTAAAATGAGCAAGGTTTGAGAATGTATACAAAATAAGCAAATGGCAATACCTCAACCATCCTCTTTCCTCTTAGATGTCCCAACAAACCGAAGTGATTTTGTTGTTGGCTTGATGGCACGAGTGTTGATAGAACAACAAGGCTCACCGCCAAAAGCAGAGCGAACTTCATCTTTATGAACTGCTGCTCAAGTTTTCCTCTTGACACAAGAAAAATGTAGATGTGATGTAGCTGGAACTCTTACTGCAAATACAACTGGCTGGTCTTTCGTTTTTAAATTGTTAGCAGGTCAATTTAGAAAAGTCACTTATCATTAAGCTTAAATTGCGTACTCGGCGTGAATTCTATTTTCTTAATCAAGGATAAATTAAACTCCAGTTGCGTCATGCTTAGAAATCTGTGAAACAAGCCGATATCGCTTAAATGTTTGCCGAATATTTCTTTAAACCAAAACATAGTCGACTTGGCGCGATTTAATTGTCAGAGATCACCTTTATTCCACCATCTAAGCCCACATGACCAAGATCTACTTTCGTTGAAAGCCCGTTAGTAAGAGTGTTAAAACCAAGTAATTAACTTCTGTATCATTTGATTCTAATGACTTTGGATTTTCCAAAATAAACTGCTTCGAAGATTTAATTTTAAAATAGAAACTCCATTAACTCTTCATGTAGCAAAAATGGCTTAAGTTTTCGGAAACCAACAGTCACAAAGAACTTAATCGAAAACATCTTTTTCCGATAACAAATATTTTTTATTAAGTTAATTCTTCCCACAGACGAATTGTACAAATTGTTTCTTCTTCGCTATAACATGTAGTTCATGGTGATAAATGTTGCACAAGATTGCTATAGTCCTACGCAAGAGAAACCTCAGTGTTATGAACTTTTACAACAAACAGTTGTATTTGTTGTGGCGGGTTTGATTGTACGTATACTGCAATTGGAATAAATTCGAAAATATTTCTAAATATCCTCCCAAAACAGTAAACAATAAAAAGATTATCTGAACTGACAATTAGGGTGAGCTTAAATTTCATATATTTCGAAAGAAAGTTTGAAGAGATCAAAGTTATTTTCCACGTATATTCCTATTCCGGAATACGATCAATTTAATGCACCCCTAGTACGCTATGTTGCATCGTTGAGAAGCCGCAGAACATCGTTTGAATCGTTGTACAAAAACTGACCTAAATTTATAACGTTATCGTCTTCAGAATTATGATAACGAATAATAGAACAAGAAAGGGAGAAATTAAACATGACACACAAGTCGTCTTTGTTCCACATCGTATCTGTAATTCGGAGTAAAGAGCAACTATCAACTGTCATGCTCTACAATTTGGGTTTGTTTCTTCCCATTTCTTTAAAAATGCAATAACTGCTTTGTTGTAAAACCGATGCTTTAAAAAAAGCCGTTTAATGGGAAAAACGTCTCAAACTCCCCAATTAGGGTCGTTATTTTAATCGGTTGTATATCCTTTAACGCTTTCAGTTTATTTTGAAAATATTGCGTCGCCAAAGTTTTCCAAGCCCAGTCAAGAAACACCGTGTCATGTTGCTCTTTCATCTTCGAGAGCTTCAACAGTTTCCCTTTAAATTCATATTTACTATAGTAAACCGCTGTTATACACACAACGTATGTAACCCTGACAATACATCCTAAATACTCAATCTTTACTTAAAGCTGCCCGGTTGACACCAGAAACTAAGCGAGCTAGTAGCACGTCCATGAGCTACTCATTTGTAGTGACAGCCTCCGACAGCGTAATACGAGGTGTTCGATTTTTGGTAGGACGCTCTGCTACCAGTATTTCTTTTGGTTTTACCGAATGCCCCTTATCTAAAATGTGTCCAATGAATTTGGAACTGTGTCTGTTAAATTAAAAAAGTGAAAACAATCAATTTTAGTTTTGAATTTTACGTTGAGTGTTTATGAGAAGGTAGCTTCTTCCAAAATTAGAACTGTTCCAAAAAAAGGTAGCAACTCAATTATCAGAAAAATGATTCAAAAGCTTGTCTTGTTCGTGGAGACTTTAATCGTTTTGCTTTGTAAGGTTTTGAATTCTAAATTTCTATGTGGTTTTGAATGCAAAATTTCCACTTCTTTTGCATTAAAACAACCAGACACTCTGGCTGCAGACATTAACTGATTGAAATAACCCTACAGACAGGTGTACGCCTACAGTGCTGGACTACCCATTATTGAGAAACATTCACTGCAACTAGGTCGCAAAATCATACTTAATCATATAAACAGCACCGATATTGATGTAACAGAATTTTGAGAACACTCTACCACGCAAACTAAACATTCGTTTATCTGTTCCTAAAATAGCTTGATATCCATCATATAATCTCAAATATTTTAAAAGGAAACTTCATTTGATATCAGCTACTTTACTTTTTTAGTCAAAATTTCATTTAAGAATAAAGGTTTACTTGTGTTGGTTAATTGATTGCGTCTATAAACATTCATATTTCATTTACAAACTTATAATAAGAAGAACCTAGTGCCGAAGGTTTACTAATTTAAATACAGTAAGAAATTTTATGGACGGAAGATAGATAGCGAAGTACTCTCCACTTTTGTTCGAGTTTTTCTAAGCACTCTTAGCCGTGCACTGCCCTTGCCTTTCTCTCAAGCAAACCGAACATGTAATCTTGTTCGTCGATCAGTGACTACGCCCAAAATTTGACTTTTTGGGCGGTTTATTTGTTAGCTTTTATGAAAATCAGAGTAAAGTAATCAAAGTTTTTCGCGAATGCTGATAAAACATAACATTCACTTAATATTCCGAAGGAACTAAAAATTGCGCTTATACACAGAAGGAATGCCAAAAGTGAACAATGTAAACGGCCCTCGGGATAAACTCAATCTGATACCATTTTTAATGTTGTATCTCCACGCAGCAACTGAATCCCAAATGCAATAACAAGTGAGCCATTGTTTAAATTACCCAGAGAGGAATTAGAATTACTCCATCCTATTCCGTCGAAACATATTAAAATAGTTTACATACATTCTCGATAAGTAAAATATTAATAACACTAGCGTGGCACTTTATTCGTTTAATAAACCATTGCAGAAGTAATATCTTGTGTCTTCTGTGAATAAGGAAGTCCGTTTCTCGAGTTTTGTTTTATCAAAACAAGAAGACAAACGGTTGTGCAGCTGGTAAATTTGTAACGTCTTTCATTAAATTAACTTATTGTAATTCTAAATTGTGGACTTTTTAATCAACTTATATTAGTTTGTTTTGTGAGAATATTGAACAGAACCGAATTTAGACACGGCAAATAATCTGAAATTCTGTAAACTAATCTGCATCTGCCAGGTTGAAGTTCAATTTGTCGAAATGGTAAAACGAAAACTTAAGATTATCTTCTCATACATTATTTTAGTTCATGCATGTTTTAAGCTCTAAACTTTGATCTTAATAAGTAATCACTAGATGAAATACGTTTGCAAACGTTTTAGAGTATGAATAAGAAGAACCTGGCTGTTTTTAAAAGAAAACGGTTTTATTTCCTTGTCATCAATCAACAATTTTTTTTTCTCGCGTTTTTTAACATTCCTCAATCCTTTTGGATTAGTTTCTCAATTGCTTGGTCTTTACGCTTGAGTAAAAGTGAGTGCTACAACTAAATATTTCAAGTAGCAGTAAAAACTCCAAGAAACCATAGCATTTGAGTATCGTTTTACCTTCCCCTGATATACTCCATCAAAAATGTGCTGCGTCTGTTTTCACTTGTGGCAAAGCGTTAAGCCGGGTTAATGGATAGCGCAGAAATATTTCGAGAGTTTGGTCTAAACAACCGGGGTTCATGCTATTGTTCTGCAAAGCACTGAAAACAAAATCGACACGTTGAGAAACAAATTCTTATGCATTACACTTTCTGGAAATCTTTATATGTATACGAACGTTGGGGAAAATGGTCAGAATTTAAGAACATGGTAAGGGGCGAAGTAAGAAACGCTTATGTTGTCATGCATTTTCAAAACAGAAAGACTTACTGTAATTTTGGGATAAAACAAAGGGTTGACGGTTTGGTAGCACACGGTTCTAGTTATTGTACATAGTTAAGTACTGTGGTACATGTGAGCTTCCAGTCATTGAGCAATGTATTTGGGTAGATATGGAACACAGAATGGCCTTTGAAACAGTGCAATAGATCCATAACACATACACTTCCAAAATAAAAGAAAATAGAACACTTAAAGAACATTTTATGCTGCAATACTCAAGCAGACAGCCTCACAATCAACCACCAAAAACAAACACTACTAAAAGTGCCTGTACAGTCCTCTTTCGATAAACGCTTAAACTTCAGCTTAGTTTAACTTATTTTTACGCTGTAAATTCATCAGTATACTACATTCATTTATTCTAAAATTTAAAAATGCTTACTGTTTTCATGGTTGCCGTGAGGTGACTTATTAATTATGACCTACAATTCAGACTCTTTTAAGTCCCCATCGGGAACAACGCAGCAACCAAATTATAAAAACATTCAAAAGCATAAAATCTTCACTGGTGAATTCACATTTTTTTTCCTTTAAGTTTTAATCAATTTAGAGAGGTATAATATATAAATATCGAGTGACGAAACGAGTTGGAACTGTGAACGATTAAAAAAATCTTCCTCAACGCGGCATTCACAAGCCGTGTAGTTATGTTTGAGAAAAAAGGCGCAAACTTGTAAACTGGACACGTCTTGCGGAATCCATATCGTTTTCTGAGGCATTTTTTATTGTTTTTTCAGTTTTGACCATATTAGTATTAAAGCTTGGACACAATAAGTTGTTGCCATAAAAGGCAATCAGTAGGAGTCTATATAACAGTACAGTGCGCACTGACAAAACACTACATTAATGCTGTAAGCATTGGCAGCTGGCGCGCCGAAAATATGACCTGCGGCGGATTCCAGTCATTTGTATTTGAGTTTCCCAGGACCCTCATTACTTACCTCAATCTTTGACTGATGACGTTCAAATGAATGTAAAACTCAGATACCTTTGTTAGCACTTTGAAATCATCAAAGCTTTCTTTTACACATCAAATTTGTAGTCATGCCATTAAGTCTCTTTTAAAAAAAGTTAAAAATGGGGTTCAAGAAGACTATTTCTGTCCGTTCAAGATATTTGACATTTTAATACTTTGTCATTACTATGTTTTTGAAGAAAATAAAAAGACATCAGTTAAACTTTCTTCGTGTAATTCTACTCAATACGCTATTCTGAACGGTTAAAATGAGAAACACGATTGACATGGAGCCGATTTTACTATTATTATTATTATTCATTATTATTATTATTATTATTATTTCGGGTTAAGTTATCTTCCATGCAAAAGATGCCAAAACAGGTATTAGTAATTCCGATTCTTGTTCAAGAACAATGGAATATCCACCAGAAATGGTGGAAACACTCATTCTTTTCTCTCAGTTTCAAATATGCTTTACGTTTTATGAAACAGCAAATTCTCAAATGTTAAATTTTGTGCAGACAAATTTAAGAAAACTGTTTCTCCGTTTTACATCTCATCAGATTACAGTTTGTAGTGAAAACTGTAAAAAGCAACAATTACGTCTACAGTTTCAGGACAAATCAAAACTAAGCCAATATTTCGTATGGTATTAACATTGTATCCCAGTCTGCTGTTGCGTTATATATTACTTCCTGAACTGAAGCTAATCGGGCAACCGCTTTTCTTCTTCCTTCCTGTCCGGATTTTTTTCACAATTAGACAGTTTGGATCTCTTATTCAAAACAGGGTTTTCATGAAAAAACCTCCGCAGTTTTGTGCAGCCAATTAAATGAGTAAAAATTTCATCAAAACGATTCGTCATGTTAATAAAAGTGAACTTAAAAATCAAAAATCCCGATAAAACAAAAGCCAAACCAGTTTGCTATAAACCATCAGAAAACAATATCGACGTAAACGTCTAGAAATTAATTAATAAAAAAAAAAAGAAACGCAGAGAAGGAAAATGAATTTAACAAACAATAAAAAAACCCAAGCAGACACAAAACTACTTTTTTGCATCAGTTCTACCACGTTCATTCTAACTGGATTTGCAACATTGATTTTTACGATGCTGTTAAAAAATACGTTTGTTAACAGAATCGCATTTGGTAGAAAAGTTTTTGTAAAGAAAAACGTTAGCTTATTTCCTGATATCCTGTGTTTAACAATGTGATTTGAAGCTTCATAATACGGCATCATAAAACAGCAGGTGGTGAAATCAATAGATGATACTCAATGGCTCTCTAACTTCGTGGGCTTTATATTGAAAGCTCATTGTGTTGGATGGAAACACGTCCAAGAGGTATATAAACGACTCAAGAGATTGCCACCAACGATACACACAAGAAAAATGAAACTGTCAACTGGAGTCGTGGTTCTTATATGTTTGTTGATTCTAACACAAAGTGGATTGCAACAAACCCAGTCGTTTGTGTCGCTTCAGGGACATTTGCGAGGAAAAAGGATTATGAATGTAAGTGATTCCTTTTTTTGCTTTTTTCAAATGCTACTTCTTATGAAGCTTTTCAAGTTTTTGTTTTTTTGTTCTCTTCAATGCCGTGTATACGAAGTGTTTGTAGCCCTCGATACTAGCTTCGGACATATTGCGAAATGTATCCCCACAATTTAATTTTCTTTAAGTTTAACACACAACAACAAACATATTCTTGGCACGGCAAATGCAGTAAATGTAGTAATCAGTAGTACAAACACACCTATTCACTTATACACAGCCATGCACACAAACAAACACACATATATACAGACAGACACACATACATAAAACACACACGATAGAGACTTCTTTCATAAACAGACTTTTACCATCAGTTCTTTTTCTCGTTCATAACGGAAAATAATTATAAATGGCTCAGTTAAGAAAAACACAAAATACGGAATGTAAAAAAACTCAACTAAATCCAGCTTTAATTGAAAATGTTTTTGTTTAAATGTTGTTTTGCCACATATTTACAAAGAACTCGTTTTAAAAGAACAGGCTAATACTAATTAATAAACCTGTTTGATTTTTCACAGTAATTATGATTAGCAATACTGTGTAACTGCCATCAATTCCCACCACAACAATTAAATTTTGAGATAGTTACGCATAAACTCTAAATGTTATACTCTTCTAAATTTATTTAATCAAGCTAAATTGTCTTTTATGGTTATCAACAAAAGCTATTGCAGCTGAAATTTCGGGTTCAATTAAGATCAATGTCCGCTCATATTCCTTCTTGTAGAGCAAAAAATATTCAAAGTTGACAATTCACGTTTACGACTATCCTAGCAGTAGCGAAAATAGCGTTAATAAATCATAATTCTCCGAGTTGGTAAGAGGATTAGATTAAAAACATTACACTCTACAGGCAGATAACTCCTATTAACAACCTCCTCCTCAACTAAATCTTTTAGGTCGTGATTCCGTCTGTTCTTGCAAACGCGTCCGTTATTGATAGAGCATTGTTTTGAAAACAGTTCTGAATGAAAAGACACAAAATGATACCTCTTATATGTAGACGTTTTTCTTCAAATTTCCCCTTACCTATTCTGATACTGGGCATGGAACCAAAGCACGAGAACGAGGTGGAGACCCACGTAACATGATCCAAAAACTTGGCACCCATAATGTTCGAGTTACCTTATTCATACTCAATTTTCGCGGGAACTTAAGGGCCCATTAACGTATCTCGTTGCTATGCAACCTGGTTGCCATGTAGGTTGTAAAAAGTGCAAGCTTACTTCCGGTTTTTCAGCTGCGCGAGCGCCACAAGGCGCTGGAAAATTCCCGCCGTTTCTTGTTTGTAATTGTGCATGCGACACGATGTCTAATTGATTATAATACTTCAATGGGAAATGCTGGTGCATGTTCTATTTGTTTCTCTCTTTTGTTTTATGTCATACGAGAACCCATTACTGTCTACCCATTGAAGGGCCAACTGTATAGATAAGGACTGTGCTTTGGTTTGTCAAATTTCCTGGATTATTCCCACAAATGTTGCTTAAAGTTTAGTCCTTCGGAATAGGAATTGTGTCTTTGTGACAATTTGAAGAATCGCTTGATAAGGTTAGATACTAGTTTACCTTTTACTAAAATTCAAATGTTGATTTTTTATCACTTTTGGTTTCGCGTTCAAAGAATTCATGCAAAAGAGAGTTTCCAACTTTTACATCCCGCTGCAACTGTTCTGCTACAAAGTTAACAAACTAAGTATATTATGTTCTTTTGTAAAGAATATTGTACATAACACTATTTCTTTTTTTTTAGAATATTGTGAAGCAGTTATGAAAAACGGCAGTGTCTTTATCGAAATAAAGCTAGGAAGACTGTGGTAAAAAAGACCAGCTTGCCTGTGTCACTTGTCTTCCCAAATTGTTTAGGGACGTATCATTTATTATGGGCAGGGGGACTGCATGGCGATTTCATGGGGGAAGGGGATACGTTTTTTGGAACCTCAAAACGGGGGCGGGGGTCACGTTTTTTTCAGGATTTCAAAGAGGAAAGACTCCGACTCGATCAAAACATTTTAAAGATTAATAATGTGCAGCCTAAAGTTTTTATTGACTAGGCCTCACTCTCGTAAGACTTTTAAGAAGAGGTAGAACAGTGATTGCAAACTTTAT